>VMDO01030684.1:0-20997 GCA_007922755.1 Pedetes capensis
TAGTACCTGGATGGGAGACCGCCTGGGAACACCAGAAGCTGTAGGCTTGGGAGAAGGACCTGGCAACCCCCTCCCAAAAATCAATCTGCCATTGAAAACCCTATGAACAGCAGAGAAGCACTGACAATAGTGTTTCCCCTGTTGTACAGAGGGTCGCTATGAGTCAGATACCGACTCGACAGCACCTAACAACAACAACTAACAATTTAGGATTGAGTAAGGAAATATTTCTATAATCCTTCACATGATGAAAACTTGCCATGTGACATTGTGTAGTCTTCATTTTCCAGAAGATGCATTGATGTGTCCTAGGTTTCTGTCTTAACTTCCTTGAAAATGGTTTTTTAGTCAATTATAAATATTCTATCTATTATTGTTAAAAGTAACTTTAAGCTAAATGGTACCACATAGCTTGAAGACAATATTGATATTTTATAATACTTTAAAAGTGACTTCTGCTAAAATATCTTGTCCGTGTAAAACTTTTTCTTCTGTTTTTTTGCATGCTCATTTTATGTGCTGGTTGCTATCTTAAAGTTTGTGCCATACCAAGTTCACTAGGCAAGCAGATTTTTCCTCAGGCTTCATAATTTTTTTTTAGGAAAAATAAGAATATTTACTCTAAAAAGGTACATTAAGAAATGGCCTGTTAAGGATTTTGGTAGAACATCTTAGAAGGAAAAAACACAATATTAGTTTACTGGATGATGGGTGATGTTTAATTTGGGTGGTGACAAATTCTATAATCTAAACTATGAGAGAAAATGTATTGATTCTAGTAAGGTAATAAATGTAAAATCTTCTGCTGTCACCAATTTCACACCAATTTCACACATGCAACTTTAACACTATGAAAAGATTTTACCAACCACTTAAGTCTGGCTTATGCTTTAATTTTTGTAAAGTATATTCTTGTGTTTGAATTTGTTTTCAGGAGAATTAGGACATTTTATTCTTCTTGAACTTCTTTTATAACATATTTAATATGTTAACAGTTTAGATAGAAAATCATTTGTACAGGAGTGAGGAAGAGGAAAGAAAATGAGTCATTTGTACATATTGAATTATAAAGCAGTAAAGTAGGTGAAAGAGACCAAGTACTATGATGTTTGCAGGTTATATACATCTTTTAGATATCATGACAGAATAGCCAGTTTACTTGTACATCTATGACCTTTGTTTGAAGGGAAACAAAATGACAAGAACACTCAAGTAATATAAAATGGGCTTGAGATATTCTCTAGAATTAATCGCACAGCTAGTACTGAAAGTTGTTGATGAGCTTCTGAAATATTTTCCTCCTTGTTTTGATTTTTTAGAGAATAATACTCATTTTTATTTGCCCTTTATGCATTTAATCCACATGACAGAACATTAAAAATGAATGTAATAGAACATTGTGCTCATACTGTAAATCTATTCTTGTAGTATGTGTAACTACTTGTTAATAGTTTCTATTGAACTTATCAGCAATAAAGGACATATATGACTGCTGTATTTTATGTTGTGGAATTGAATAATTTAAAAGAACTTAAAATATTTTTCTAGGATATGATAAGTAAGCATTTCCACAATTGGAGAAAAAGTGTATGGGTACTTTTATATTACATCTTATTTAAAAGGATGGTCTTTTTAAAAAAATCTTTTCAATTAAATGGCTTCTAAACTACCTAATGCAATTTGGAGCCTATTTAGAAATAGAATTAAATGTTTTATGTAGTATTGCTTTTTATGAATTAAAAATGATCAAATGTAAGAACATTTTAAAAATTAAGCCCAGAAAACAAAATAGTGTTTAAGATTAGTTTCAGGAGAAGTACGTGGCAATCCACTCCCGAAGCAATTCTGAAACAGCCATTGGAAACTTGTTGAGGGTCACTAGGAATTGGATCCGACTCAATGGCACCTAATAACAACAACTACAACAACAACAAAATTAGTTTAATATGAAAGAAATGTATATTTCTCTTCAATATAGATACCTTCACATGAAAATAAAGCACAGCATACTTAAAGTAGTTTGTGTGAAAGCATCCTACTGAAATAATTGCTAAGTCCTGAACATCTTTTGGGGAATTAGAGTATGTCAGAAATAAAATATACTTGCCTTTTCCCCCCTTTATTAGTATATGATGGTGGGGTACAGAATAATAAAGCATTGGCTTTTTCCTTTATGCATCCATTACATCACTTCTGGCAACACTTTCATCAACCCACAAGGTTTATGTAGCCTTATGGCTAATATGTAGTAAAACTCAAATGCATATTTGGGTTATATTCCCCTATTTTTCCAATGTACTCATGAAGTTGCATTGCTTACATTGAGATTATCCTCTCTCCGTTTATCCTTCTGCATTGACTTTCCACCTCATCCCACCTTCTGCAATCTTCACTTCCCTCTGCTAGTTCCCTCCCACCTTCTTTCTACTCTTTGTATTGTCTCTTCTTCACTAAGTTTAATATTGCATTTTTTAATATATCAACTTATGTATAGGATTTTTTCTTCCTTTAAGTAAGATTCAGCTCCCACATATAAGTGAGAACATATACTATTTCTCTTTTTGAGCTTCTGTTTGTTCACTTAAGATGATTTTCTCCAGATCCATCCATTTTGCTGCAAATGATATTATTTCATTTTTTATTGCTAAGTATATTCCATTGTGTATATGTACCATAATCATATTGGGTGGTTCCATATCCTTGTTGTTGTGAAAAGTGCTACATTGAATATGGAGATGCAGGTGTCTGTATGGTATGATGACTTGTCTCCCTTTGGGTATATCCTCAGTAGTGGTATAGCTGGGTCGAATATACTTGATTTTAACTATGCTGTTAGAAGTATTTGTTTATCCTGATGATTTTAAGTCAACATAATAGTCTATGGAAAAATATTGTTGACTATAATGATCATGATTCCATTTGTAAGTTTGTGAATGATATACAGTTTTATGATTAAAATTACTGTGGTGGTTGCATTACATACCACACCAAACTGTCCTCTACCTAATGTAAAATAAATATTTTATGTGGTTTTACTAAAAAAAAGGAGATTCATGTATCTGGTCACTTAGTTTAGAAATTTTGAATTGTGTTTATTCAAACATGACATACTGTGCTCTTAGCTTATACCTCAATTGTATTTTGTACTGTTTTCCATTTTCATGCCTTGTAAATAACATGTATAGATTGTGGATGAAATTTCACATAAAAACTTTTAGTGCCAATGAGAAAAGAGAATATGATATCTACATTTTAAAAGTGACATGATGTCCCTGTTTCAGAGGAAACACTCTTTTGTGGCCTGCCCTGAATGACAACCTTAGAGACATCCATTTATGTTATGAATGTGTTAATAAGTAGAAATTTAGTCCATTCAACTGTTGTATTTTATTGGATATCTGTGTCATGATTTATATATTGCCTCATTGAGAGACATTTATATTATCAAGTTTTCACCATTATAAATAGTGATGTAATAACTATCTTTGTTCATGTCTTCTTGTTCATATATGTTAGTTTCTCTAGGGCAAGGCTTATCATACTTTTTCACATCATAACATATAAAAGATATTTTTACTTCTCATATTTTATACTTTGATGGGGATGGTATATGGTAAAGCTACAGAGACCTCCAAAAGAGTGTATTACATATAAAATCTTATGCTCTAAAAATGGCATTGACCAACTATAATCCTGAGACCAAACAAAGCCCCCTACTTATTTTTGTAAATAAGTTTTATTAGAGCACATTTACACCCATTTGTTATCATATCATCTATGGTTGCTTTCGGACTACTGTGGCAAAATTGAATACTTGTAACAGAGACTCTGTGGTCTTCTGTATGAGTCGGGGTTCTCCAGGAAAACAGAATCAATAGGGTTTGTGTATGTGTTTAGAAGGAGATTTATTACAAGGAATTGGCTCATGCAATTATGAAAAGTTCTGTAATCTGCCATCTGCAGGCTAGAGACCCAGGAGGGCCAGTGGTATAGTTTGAAGGCTTGAGAGCCAGAGGATTGATGATGTAGATTCTAGTCTGAGACTGAAAGCCTAAGAACCAGGAGCACTCAGGGCAAGAAACAGTGCCCCAAAGATTCTTATATTTTCTTTCAGAAGCTTTATAGCTTTAGCTTTCACATTAGTGTCTATGATCCCTCTGGAATTAATTTTTGTATATAGTGTAAGATAAGGATTAAAATAATTATTTTTTCATATTTTTATCTAGTTAAGGGATTATTTGTTGAAAATCTTTCTCTTACCCATTGACTTATCTTGGCACTTTCATCAAAAATCGACAATGTATGTATCTATTTCTAGTTTCTCTATTGTGTTCATCTGCTCTATTTATGTCTTTACCTCAAATTTTTATTAGTCTTCAAATATTTTGTAAGACATTGATTATAATATTGCACATATTCCTAGAAGTGGTCCTGCTAGGTCATAGTAAAATGTACATTTCTATAACTTGTCTGTGCCTAATCCTTCTGTGGGAAAATTATTTCACTATACCTTTTGCTTTCAGAATCTATTTCCTTTTAACCCATCTTCCAAACTACCATCAGAATACTTCCCAAACAAAATATGGCTTTGTCTCTTTTCTTAAAGTCTTCCATGGCTGCTCAGAGTCTGAGACTCTTTACTTAGAATATAGGAAATAAACCCCTTCATATATACTGCCCACTCTTCAACATGTGTGCTATACTTCATATTCAGGAGTCCACTTATAAATACCAGGGTGCCAAAATATTTAACTACCAGGGTGCCAAAAACTGTATACACATTTTAAGAGATGTTATCTATATGTTACTTATCGAAGTTAAGATGAATTACAGTAGCAACATGTAATATGACATTCACTCAAAAGATGGTGCTAATCAAATGAATGTAAACAGATGTTGCATTCATAAAATAGCAATATGAAAAGTTTTTGTCTCAAGGAATATATAATTCCTTGAGAGTTCTGTGTACTTGCAGTGATTTCCTTCTTTCTAGAATATCTTTCCTCCAGTTAATCTCACTAAATCCTGTTTATCTTTTAGTATAATTTCTTTTAAGATATTTCTCTCCAATTGACCTCATGTTTTCACTTCTATATTGCATTTAAATAGTTTATATATGTGTCTCTTTGATTAGTAGTTCTTTGAGAAGTTTAGCCTATTTATTTTTGCCTCCTTGAGTTGTTTTTTTTTTCCCCCCCTAAGATGCTGGGGACTGAAACCAGGGCTTCACACACAGCCTAGTCAAGTGCTCTATCAATGAGCTACATCCTCAGCCCTTTAGTCTACTTTTTAAAGTCTATCAGATAAAGCAAACATAACCTGATCTATGTGATTCACAAGTTTCTGCTGAGGAACGAATGAGGTAATATGCTTTAAAATGTTTTTAAAATATAATGGTCTGATTATTTATAGCAAAATCCTACTAGAATTAACTTTCATGGTATTTTATGATGATGTTTTATTATGATGAGACTTTACATTAACAGATTTTTATGGTTTTAAATAATCTAATATTAAAAGACGTTTAAGATTTTTATTTCTAATATTTCAAGTAAAACTATAACTAAGTTTAAAAAATACTCATTTAAAAGTACTTTATGGGGCTGGGCATGGTGGTATATACATCTGTAGTCCCAGTACTTGGGAGGTTGAAAAAGAAGAATTGTGAGTTTCAGGCCAGCCTGGACATCATTTTTTTTTTTTTAAAGTACCATATGGACTAAATCTTTCTTATATAAAACCTCAATAATATTATTCTCTTTGAATATCTTCAATTTAGTAAACATTTATTAAGTACTGCTCCCTTCAGACCTATGGAAATAATGTTTTATATATAGTATGAGCTAATGTTTAGTGAATCTTACTTTGTAACAGTGTTAAGAACTTTGCATATTTTATCTCATTTAATATTCATAATAAACCTGTATTGTTCACATTTTATATAGGTAAGTAACTTGCCAGAGGTAATATAACTTTTAAGATGCAGAATCCCAGTCTGACTTTAAAACCTGACCTTTAATAAAATATTGTGATCAGGAGTCAGCAAATAGTAGTCCCCAGTAGTCCTTACAACCTAATTTTGTAAGCCCACTACGTTTTTAAAGCATTTATTTTAAATAGCCGCTGCAGAGACATATATCGCTTACAAAGCATAAAATATGTGCTCGTAGGACCTTTGCTGAAAGAAGAGTGGCCAACCTCAGCATAGGTGATTAAAGTTCCTATACTCCAGAAGCTCCCAATCTAAACAGGAAATAAACACAAATATTTTAGAAATTGGTCTCATGAGGCAAAATGTGGTTAGTGTTGTTAGAAAGTTGTAATCAAAACCTTAAGGAATGGAGGAGAGGAGCCATTCTAGCCAGAAAAGTAAGAAGAAATGTCATTCTGGGGTGATTTTGGCAAAGCTGTAAAATGACCAGAAATATTAAGTATGGAATTATGCACACTTGGAGCACTTTACAGATGATGATAAAAAGTGCATATGAAGCTCAAAAAGAGAAATACCATATGTTCTCACCCATGTGGGAGCTGAATCTTACTTAAAGGAAGAAAAGATTCTATGCATAGTTGATATTTTAAAATGCACAGTTAAACTTAGCAAAGAAGGGATAATATAAAGAGTAGAAAGAAGGAGGGAGGGAAGTAGCAAAGCAAAGCAAAGATGGTGGAAGGTGGGATGGGGAGAAACAATATAGAAGGAAAAAGGAGGAGAGGATAATCTCAGTGTAAACAATGTAACTTCATGGGTACATGGGAAAAATAGGGGGACATAAGCCAGATAGGTATATGAGTTTTTACTACATATTAGTCAAAAGGTTCCATAAACTTTATAAGTTGATAAAAGTGTAACCAAAAGTGATGTAATAGTTGCATAATAGAAAAGGCCAATGCTGTATTACTCTGTACTCTACCACCATTTACCAATAAAGGGAGGGAAAAAAATGTGCTTATGTGCCTATCACATCTTCTTCAAGTAGGTGCTAAAATATCAGAATTCCTGGGCATTATTTTTTTCTTCTACCTCTGATTTGTTTAACTATATAAAAGAGAGAACTAAGTTATCTGCTTCTCAGTTTAGCCTTTAGTCAAATGTGACTTCAAAAATGGGTTTTGATAGCTGGTTGTATTACATGTTTCAAGTGAATCAAAAAACAAATCCAGTAGACAGTAATTAAGTGCAAGTATTTTTTAAGGTATACAAGTATGAAAATGATAGTACTTTCATTAAATCTTGCATTTTGTATTCATTCTTAACTGTCATTGGATAGAAAAAAACCTTTATGTTTACAGTTAATTACAATTTTTGCAGTAAGTTTTTATTTATAGGAATTCTGCACACAATTTTATAGCACATTTGCAGTAATTGTGGAAAACAATTCAGCCATGCTTTTGAGGAATATTGGCAAAGGTAGTTAAGTTAATATAGCATTATGCATTAGGAAAGTTTTTAATTGAATTGAGGAAATGACTCTGGATTGACATTGTTATTACTCAACTTTTTGGTAAGTAGTGCCAAAGATATAATGACTATCACCTTGAAAGATTTTTACTTCCTAAATTAAGTACATAAGAAAAATATAAGAGGGACTAGGGGTATAGGTCAGTGGTAGAGTAAGTATGTAGCATGTGAAAAACCTTTGGTTCAGTACACACACAAAACCAACTACATCAGGAGATACATTTCCTCCTAACAAAATTTAGAATATGACAGTTAAATAATTGTTTTGTATTTTGAAGTCTCAAAGTGAGAAAATGCTATATTACTCTGTACTGATTGAAAAATATTCCAAACTTTGAAAATGAAGGCAGACAAGACATAAAGATTACCTAGTTTTCTAGTTTGTACAGACTAACATATATTGTATAAGTAACAAATGCATTTTTTAAAATGATAATAGATTTAAACTATTCCTTTTTCTGAACATCATTAATATTAATATGTAATTATTGAACTAATTAATGTGTATATGGTTATATCATTCACCTTGTTCTGCTGGAGATGTATGATTTAAGTTAAATGTTTCTCATTTCACTAAATGGAATCTCTTCTTTGAACATTTTCCTTAGCCTGTAAAGAACATACATTAATGATAAATTGCAATTTTGGTTTCTGTGTTTTATGCCAGTGCAGATATTTTGTTTGGCATTGATTGTATATTTAAATATATATTTGATGGCATTTTCAGTTTGACAAAAAAGACTAATATATTTTATTATAATAAGAGTAATGTACCCTTATTTATCAACACATATTCCTCTATTTTAGTAGCAGAATTATGTATGTAGTTAAGTAAAAACAGTAGTAGCTACAGATGCATTTAAAAACACATCTGTAAATTAATGCATTTGCCTTATCATTTCTTAAAGACAGCCATGCTGTTCTGTCTTGTTGAAATGAATTGCCACTGGGTCTGTAGCATGTGCCGGGATGATTAAAGGAAGGGAAGAAAAGAATCATTCTGAGAACAGTTGAATGCAGTCTTTGAGTTGTGGCTAAAAAAACAGCCTGCACTCTACCTAGCTATGTTATTATTTAACAAGGAAAGAAATTATTTCACAAAGCTATATTTTGATGGAATTTTCTGTTGTTAAGGGAAAACTAGAATTTTAAAGGTTTTTTTTAATAAAACATAGTATATTTCTATCAAATTTTATGTTTAATTAGCTCAATTTAAATAAATCAAATAATATTTTGTATTAGAGATCAAGGGCTGGGGTTTAGCTCAGTTGGTATAGCGCTGCTCTGCACTTTTGGAGGACCCAGATTCCATCCCTAGCACCGTAAAACTGGGAGAAGGATCTGGCAGTTCACTCTCGAAACAACAATCAGCCATTGAAAACCGTATGAGGGTCACTATGAGTCAGACAGATCTTGAAGGCACCTAACAACAACAAACAAACAAAATTAGGGATCAATCTAAGAGAAACAGAAAAGGACTATTCAGTCTGGGAATTTTTAAAAAGCCACTGCTCTTAATCCTTTTATTCCTCCCTATAGTTAGGCTAGTGACTACCAGAAAAAATAAGAAGATAGAAACTCAGATTCTTTTTTTTAACTTATCATTTTATAACCTCTTTTGTCAGTGGAACATGAGACAACATATTTTTGCAATCTGCCACCCAGTGTCCTAGTTCAAAAAAGAGATTTGGACACAATTTTCCCTGTCAGTACTGAATGGAAGAATTTGCTTTCTTTCGGTGGCCACTACATATAACAATAAGAAGAATGCAGTCACAGTCTCCTAAATTAATTAAAGGAGTTATAATTGTAGATAATTTAAAACAGTAAATATTTTTTAAAGTCACTTTTCTTTTATTTTGAATAGTTCATTGCCATACTATCATTGCTTAACTACAAGGTACTGAAATGATGAGCAAAGGCAACAGTCCATCTTGTGGCTAAGGTACTTCAAGAACTAGAGAGGCTTTGTGTTTTTGTTGCATGATGGTAAACAGCTGTAACCACCAGTGAGCTTGCCCTTTTTGGCAGCTGGCTTTATTTAGTATTTTAAGCAATTGAATACTGTTTGCCTCTGGTGCCTGCCATTGTTCAGTTAAAATGTTAAATGTATTCTTATCATCCTCTAACACAAAACTCACTTATGCAATCCAGAATCTAGGTGCCAAGGAGTTGGGTCCAACTCAGTGACCTATGTACAATACAACAAAACACTCCCTGACACTGCCATGCCCAGCACTGTGTCAGTGCTTCTCTTCTATTCAAATGGTTTTCAGTGGCTAGTTGTTTCAAGATTGCTTCAGGAGTGGATTGCTATGTCCTTCTCTCAGTTTTGCAGTGCTGGGAATTGAACCCAGGGCCTCAGAGAGCACAGAGTTGCAGTCTACCAACTGAGCTAAACCCCATGAGCTAGTTAGATGGGCTTAAATTAATAGTTAAGGCCTATTAATTGATATGAGAAAATATCAAAGCCATTATCTATAATTAATATAGTTCTTAATAATGGTTTTATTTTTGTTTTGTTAGGAAGTCTGAAAAATGCTTGGTTTTTGTCAAACAACTGAAAACATCAAATATAAGTAGAGAAAGGAGCTTGATTATCAGTTTAAGTTTTATATGCCTATCAATTAGCAAAGAACAAGAAAATGTTACAGAAGGGCAGAGTTTATGTATCTATTTGTCATGAAAGATAGAGGACTTTGGAAAAGCTATATTTCCACTTGTATCAAATTATACCCTTTATATCAACATTGCCTGGAAACTTCTTGGTTATAAACTTAAAAATATCTACTTTGAATGAGAAATTTAATTCATTCAAACAGAACAAATTTTTCCCCAAGTTAAGAAATCTCAGGTAACTTTGATTCATACTTTTTCTCCATATACCCTTACAATTGGACTAAAAAGGACTCTGATTTAATAGAACATTCTCTTTGTGTTTCTAATTTGAGATAAGTTTGGCCTTTGTCAGTTGGTTAGAGATTTCATTGAATCTTCCAGACCTAACCTCTTTTGTTAAAGGAAAATCCTTTTCCCATCCTTAATAATACTTGAGTTACTAGAAGATCATCCCTTGTTATTTTTAATTTTCCAAGAGTTTTCTTCCTTTATTCTCTCCAGAAAACAACCCCAAGGGGAGGTAGTATTGTTTTTAATTACCTGTTATTGTTGTTAGGTGCCATCAAGTTGGGTCCAACACATAGCGACCCTGTGTACAATAGAGTGAAACACTACCTGACACTATGTCATTCCCAGCACTATTGTCAATGCTTCTCTGCTATTCATAGGGTTTTCAATGGATAATTATTTGGGGAGTGGGCTCCCAAGTCCTACTCCTGAGCCTACAGCACCTGGTATTCCCAGGCAGTCTCCCTATCCAAGTACTAAGTAGGCCCAACCCTGCTTCGCTTCCAAGATCTGACACCAGGGTGGTATGGCTGTTGACTTTTTAATTATTGTAGGACAAGAAAAGAAAATTTAGAGATTATGTTAGCTGGACAAGAGTGTCAGAGACCAGAATTTCTTGAATTTAATTTATTCTGGATGATGTTGTAGTTCTAATGATGCCAAATTTATTCTTTTTTTTTCTTTTTTCTTTTTTTTACCTACTTATTCTTTTAAACAAAGTTACAGAGTTCATTAGGTATGTGCTTTAGAATAAGTGGAGGAATTCAGAAAGAAAGTATGGTGCTTAAAAAGAGAATCATAGTACGTATCCAAGACATGGATGCAGGCTTCTTAAGAGATAGAAGAGAGCCCAAGTATTTTTATAATAGATATATTTAGACTTGATAGTTTACAAGGTATATTAATTTATGATCTAATTATTTTTAAATAAAAATTTTAAGTATAAAGCAATGAATGATTATTACTGAAAAAAAACAGAAAGTACAGAAAATGTAAGGTAGAAAATAAAAACAATACTGAGATTATTGTTGTTGTTGTTGTTAGGTGCCGTCGAGTCAGTATCCGACTCATAGAGACCCTCATAGGGTTTTCAATAGCTGAGTGCTTCGGGATTGCCTTGGGAGTGGATTGCCAGGCCCTTCTCCCATTTTTGCGGTGCTGGGAATTGAACTCGGGGCCTCAGAGACTGCAGCGCAGCACTCTACCTACTGAGCTAAATCCCAGCCCAGTACTGAGATATGTAAATATATATGTGTGTGTATCCATATGAATTCTTTTTGGTCATTTTTACTGTTTTTTTTTTAATTAATTGACATTGTTTTGGAGCAGTTTTAGGCATACACAAAAAACTGAACAAAAGTAGAGAGATTCTCTCTCTCTCTCTCTCTCTCTCTTTCTCTCTCTCTCTCTCTCTCTCTCTCACACACACACACACACACACACACCACATCCTAGGGTCCTGGCATGGCCCAATTTTTTGTATTATTAGCATTTGTGTTATTGTGGTACATTTGTTAAAATAATGAATTAATACCAATGTTGTTGTTGTTGTTGTTGTTATTGTTGTTGTTGTTGTTGTTGTTGTTAGGTGCCATCAAGTCGAGTCCAACTCATAGCGACCCTCATAGGGTTTTCAATAGCTGACTGTTTCGGTATTGCCTTGGGAGTGGGTTGCCATGTCATTCTCCCATAATACCAATGTTACTATTAACTAAAATCTATATTAGGGTTCACTGTTCTTTTTGTACAGTTCTCTGGCTTTAGGTAACTGTATAATCTCATGCATCCACTTTTATATAATCATACAGAGTAGTTTTACTGCCCTAAAAGTCCTTTGTGTTCTACCTATTCATTCTTCCCTCCCTTTCCTCAACCCTTGGCAACCACTAATCTTTTTTATGTTTTGTCTCCATAAATTTGCCTTTTATAGAATATCACATATTTGGAATCATACATTTTATGATCTTTTCTGTCTAGGTTCTTTTTTAAAGATTCCTGTGTGTCCTTTTGTGACTTGACAGTTTGTTTTCTTTTATTGCTGGATTATATGGTTTTGTGTGGATGTATCAGTTTGTTTACCCATTCATCTATTGAAGAACATTTTGATTGCTTCTAGTTTTTAGCAATTATGAATAAAGCTGTTATAACCATTTGTGTGCAGGTTTTTCTGTGGGCATAATTTTCAACTCATTTGGGTAAGTACCTAGGAGTAAGATTCCTGGGTCATATGACAAGACTATGCTCAGCTTTCTAAAAAACTGCCAAACTATCTTCCAAGTTGTCTGCTCTCTTTGTCTACTCAGACGCTATAACAAATTACCATAAACTAGGTAGTTTAAACAACATTCAGTTTGGAAGGCTGGAAAATTAAAGATTAAGATGCCAATAGATTGACTTCTTAGTGAGGGCACTTTTACCAGTTTGGAGTTACTTTCTCACTTTTCCACTCTATGCTCACATGGGGAGAAAGGAAGCACTGGTATCTTTTCCTCTTCTTATGAAAGCAGTAATCCTATCAGGAGGGCTCTGTCCCCATGACCTCATCTAAACCTAATTACCTCTCAAAGGTCTTATATCTTAAAACCATCACATTGGGAGGTAGGACTTCAACATATCAACTTGGCAGAGAAAGAGATTCAAACATTCATTGCATAAAAGTCCCTGTACTATTTTACATTCTCAGCAGCAATGAATAAGACTTTTTATTATTTACATCCTTCCCAGATTATTTTAGAGTTTATCTATTCTAATAGGTATGTGGGAGAAGGACCTGGCAACCCACTCCCCAAAATCAATCCGCCATTGAAAACCCTATGAACAGCAGAGAAACACTGACAATAGTGTGTCCCCTTGTACGTAGGGTCGCTATGAGTCAGATACCAACTCAAAGGCACCTAACAACAACAATAGGTATGTAGTAGTATTCTGTTTCCAATTTGCTGATGACATACAATGTTAAACATCATTCCCTATGCTTATTTGCTGTCTATATATCTTCTTTGGTGAAGTGTTCAGATATCGTATTCATATTTCATATTATAACTGGGTCATTTTCCAGTTGAGTTGTAAGAATTCTTTTTATAATTTGGATACCATTCCTTTATTAGATGTTAGTTTTGAAATTATCTTTCTTCTATTTTGGGTTTTCATTTCATTCTCTTAATAGTGCTCTTCATAAAGCAGAATTTTATGATTTTAATGAAGTCTAACTTCCCCTTGTTTCTTTTATGGATTATGCTTTTCATTTCATACCTAAAAAGTCATTGCCAAACCCAAGATCACCTAGATTTGCTCCTATATTATCTTCTAAAAATGTTATAATTTCTCTTTTACATTTAGATCTATGATACATGTTAAGGAAAGTTATGGGAAAGGCATAAGTCAATGTCTACAATTTCCTTTTTAAAATGTAGATGTCCAGCAAATGGTATTAGCATCATTTGATGAAAAGACTGTCCTCCATTGGATTGCCTTTTGCTCCTTTGTCAGAGATCAGTTGACTGTATTTGTGTGGGTCTGTTTTGTTCCATTGATCTAATTGTCTGCTTGCTAAAACTATGCTTGTCTTTATTATTATAGTACAGTCATCCCTCAGAATCCACGAGGGATTGCTTCCAAGACAGACACTGCAAACACACACACACACACACACACACACACACACATACACAATACCAAAATCCATAAGTGTTCAAGCCTCATATAAAATGTCATAGTATTTGCAAATAAACTACACACATCTTTCTAAACACTTTAAATCATCTCTAGATTACCTGTATTACTTATTACTAATACAGTATAAATGCTATTTAATTATTTGTTATACTGTATTGTTTAGGGAATAATGACAAGAAAAAAGTCTGTACATATTCAGTACAGATGTCTTTTTCAACTTTCCATCTGAGGTAGGTTGAATCTGTAGATGAGGAGCCAGTGGTTATAAAGGGACAATCATGTCTGGAAGTCAGGTAGTGTCAGTCCTCTTACTTTGTTGTTCTTCAGTGTATTAGCTCTTCTATGTGTTTTGCCTTTCCATATAAATTTTAAAATCAATTTGTTGGTATGTCCAAATTACCTTGCTAAAGTTTTGATTGGGATTGAATTGAATCTATGTATAAAGTTGGCAAGAACTAATATCTTGACAAGAGTCTTCTTATCTACCAACAACAAATATTTTTATCTTCTTTCATTTCTTTCTTCAGAGTTTCAAGTCTAATAAAATATGTATAGATTTCGCACATATTTTATTAGACTTAACCCTTTCTTCCTTCCTTCTTTCCTTCCTTTATTCCTTCCTTCCTTCCTTTCATTCTTCTCTCCCTCAACCCCTCTCCTCCTCTTCTTCCTCTTCCTTCTCTCTTCATGCTAATGTCAATGATAGTATGTTTTTAATTCTAAAATTCCAATTGTTTGTTGATGCTTTATAGAAAACCACTTGGCTTTTGTATATTAACCTTGTATCTTGCAACCTTGCTTATTAGTACCAGCAATGTTTTGGTTAGTTCTTGTGATTTTCTACATAGGTGGATATGTCATCTGTGAACAAAGATAGTTTTGTGTCTTCCTTCCCAACCTGTATGCCTCTTCTCACATCTTTTTGCTTGGACTGATACTACAGTATTATATAATAATGTTGAGGGAACACCCTTGCTTTGTCTTGAATCTTAGGGGGATAGCATCAAGTTTCTCACTGTTAAGCAGGATGTCAGCTAGAGGTTGTTTGTAGGTATTCTTTATCAAATAGAAACTTTCTTGCAGAGAATTGTGATGATAAATAGGTTTTGAATTTTGTGGAGTATTTTTCCTGCATCTATTGATACTATGTTTTTCATTTTTAAGCCTTTTTATATGATCAATCATATTAGTTCATTTAAAAATGATGAAGCAGTCCTGAATACTTAGAATAAATCCTACTTGGTCATAGTGCATAATTCTCTTTATATATTCTTAGATTGGGTTTGCTAATTTTTTTAGAGATTGTATATGTACATTAATGAGAGGTTTTGCTGTGTTCTGTCTTTTCTGTCTTGCAATGTCTTTGTGTATTGTTGGTATTAGAGTAATGACTTCACAGAATGAGTTAGCAAGTACTTCTGTTTCTGTTTTCTAGAACAGATTGTACAGAATTGTTATCATTTGGTAGATTTCACTAGTGAAACTTAAGTGTGGCACTTTCTGTTCTATTTTATTTATTTAATTTCTTTGATCAATGTAGGTGCATTCAGATTATCAGTTTCTCTTTGTGTAGAAAAGGAGACCGTTGGAAGATTAGGCCTTTCTAGGAATTGCTTCAGTTTATGTAAATTATTAGATTTGTGGTCATGTAGTTATCTCCGATATTTCTTTACTGTCCTTTTAAGGTACATCTGATTGTAGTAATGGCCTCTTTTTCATTTCTGGCATTAAAACTTATGTTTTCTTCCCTTGTATTTGAATATACTGGCTACAGATTTATCAATTTCATTGAATTAACTTTTAGTTTTGTTGATTTTTCTCTGTTGGTTTCATCCTGTTTTCAGTTTCATTGATAACTTCTGCTTGTGTTGTGTGTTAGTCAGTTTTCCATCACCATGACAAAATACCTAATAAAATCAATTTAAAGGAAGAAAGATTTATTTTGGCTCACAGTTTCAGATATTTCAGTCTATGGTACTTGGCTCTTTTGTTTTAGGCTTCTGGTGAGGCAGAATATCATGGCAGAAAGTATGTGGTAGAGCAAAGCTGCTCACCTCACGGCAGCCAGAAGCAAAGAAAGAGAGGGGAAGGGGTCAGATCTCAATACACCCTTCAAGAGTATGCCCCTAATAACCTATTTCATTCAATTAGTCCCTACCTCCTAAAGTTTCTACCACCTCCCAATTGCACCACCAAGTGGGGACTGTGGCTTAACACATGAGCCTTTGTGGGAAATTCCAGACCCAAACTCTGACACTTTAGATTTAATTTGCTCTTTTTTCTGTTTTGCTATGATGGAAACTTAGATGATTGATCTGAGCTCTTTCTTCTTTTCTGATAGATATGTCCTGTGCTATGAATTTCCCTTTCAGTATTGCTTTTGCTGAACTCCACTATTTTAATGTTTTGTTTGTATTTTCATTTACTTAAAAATATTTATTAATTTTTTGAGACATCTTTTTTGGCCCTGTCTTATAAATAACACAGGGGATTCTACCTATCTTTCTATTGGTGATTTCTAGCTTAATTCTGTTGTGATGAGAACATACTTTTGTATGATATATGTTCTTTTAAATTTGTTAAGACATGTTCTTTCACCCAGAATATGGTCTATCTTTTGTGAAATGTTCCCTGTGAACTTGAAAAAAAGGTGTATTCAGCTGTTGCTGAACAAAGTATCCTGTAAATGTCAATCAGATTGATGGTGCTATTCAATTCCACCATATCTTTACTGGTATTTTGCCTGCTGATTTTGCCAATTAATGATAAACAGGTATTGAAGTCCCTGTGTACATATTTCTCCTTAAAATTCTGTTTCTACCTAATGTATTTTGTCATGCTTTTGTTAGGCACATACATTTTAAGGATAGTTATGTCTTCTTGGTTAATTTACCCTCTATCATTATATAATATGCCTCTTTATTGCTTGTAATTTTCCTTGCTCTGAAACCTACTTTGTCTGAAATTCATAGAGTTACTCTGGCTTTCATTTGATTAGTATTAGCATGATATTTTTTTCTCTCCCCTCACTTTCTTTTTTCCCTTAGCAGTACTAAGGGTTAAACCCAGAGCCTTGTTATGTTAGGCAAGTATTCCACCACTGAGCTGCACCCCAGCACCTTTTTTAATTTTTTGTTTTAAGACAATGTCTAGCTAAGTTGCACAGACCACCTTTGACCTAGAACTCACCTTCCTCCTCCCTCAGCTCCTGAGTTTCCAGGATTATAAGTATGTGCCACAGCACCTGGCTCTGTCTCTTTGCTTTTAACCTCTGTTCATCTTCATGTTTGAAGTGGGTTTCTTGTGGACAACATATAGTAGTGTCCTCCTCTTTTTTTTTTTAAATGCACTTCAGTAGTCTCTTTTAATTGACTTTAAACTATCTACATCTAAAGTGATTATTTATATAACTAGTCTTCCAGAACAATCCAGTCTCACAACCCAATTCCTCAAATACCATAAGACTGAAGAAAAGAGGCAGACAGACACAGAATACAATTTACCAGGGACTTACTCACCAAAGTATGGTGTTGGATAATGGTAAGACTGAGGGGATCCCCATCATTTGAGTCAGCAATACAGGCTATATATTGGTCAGGACAAAGAGATTTCATCTAAGCCAAAATATACCTGCTTTATCTCAAGCTAGTATCAAAGAGTCAGACATATTCCTGACAACCAGATTTCCTCGTGAAGTCCACTATTGATGGTTTCCACTGTAATTTATATTTGATTTATTGAGTTCTTCATTTCCAACCTTTCTGTTGTTTTGTTTGTTGTTTCTTTGTTTCAAAAGCTTAGTTTCCTTGCTGAGTTTCTCATCTGTTTGCTCTTGTTTTCTTCTACCTTGGTGACTTATTTAGGCCCTGATCTGATTTCCTTATTTCATTCATCTGCTTGTTTGTATCCTCTTTGAAGTCATTGATCTTTTTATAGTTAAACTATTTAATTCTTTGTCTGGCATTTCAACCATTTCAGTGTCTTTGGACTTAAGAATTAGGTCTTTTGGAGAAAACATGTTGCCTTGCTTTTTCATGTTTCTTGTGTTTCTGTTTTGTGATTTGCACATCCGTTGGGATAGGTAGCTTTTCCAGTGTTATCTGGGGATCTTCTTAGTGAGCAGCTTTTTCTCAAGAGCTTAATCCCCAGTGTCACTCAGAGAGGAGAAAACAAACCACTGTAAAAGGTGAAGTACCAGACTAAAACAGTATATTTATATATACTTAAAATCAACCAAAGCCAACTAGTCCACTACCAATGATGACAGAACAGAAAATGGGAACAATAATGTAGAGTAAGCTATGAAGTTAAAATTTGTTTAGGGTAAAAGGAAAAAATAGCAATTGTCTGAAATAAAGAAAGGGGGCAATGAAAGGAGAAAAAGAAAGCAGCATCAATTTTTCATAGAAGAAAAAAAGGGAAAAAAATTTAGGCAAAGGGAGAGAAAAGAGCAAAAGGTAAAATCTGATTGTATAATAAAGAAAAATGTGTAAACAAAATTAGATAAACATAAGAAAAGGAATATAAAATAAAAAGACTGAGGCTTCTTTTAAAAAATAATGTAACTCTTGCTCATTCCTTCTTACAGCATAGCTGTTCTGTTCTCTGCACTTTGAAACTGTCCTATCACCTCTTTTGTGATATCTGTCCTCTTCTAGTCTTTCTCTCTTTGAAATAGAGTTTATCCTTTCTTATCTTGATTATTTTTCTTCACTGTGTCTCTCACATAGAGGCAGCTTTTAATCTACCATCTTACCCAAGAAACCAGATCACTCTTTTGGGGGAAAAAAAAAGAAAAACTAACACAGTCTTACTATGTAGCCCAGACTTGCTTTGAACTCATGATCCTCCTGCCCCTACTGCCTGACTGTGAGGATTACAGGTATTCTCTACCACACTGGCTCTGAATACATAATTCTAAATAAGTGGTTTTATTTTTTCAAAACTTCAGTCCTTTCTTGATTGCATGGTTCCTGAAGAAAAGTCCAATGTAATTGTATCCTTGTTCATGTATAAATTTTCCCACCACCAATCTTAAGATTTTTTTCTTTGAATTTCTGCAGTTTTCATATAATATTCCTAAGTGTAATGGGGATTTTTCTTGGTGGTGATAGGATTCATCTGGGGTGTTTGTTGTTTGGTTGGTTGGTTGGTTTGAGAGAGTCACCCTGTGTCACCCAGGCTGGCCTCGAACTTGCAATATTCCTGCTTCGGCCTCCTAAGTGCTGAAATTATTAGGTATGTGCTATCATGTGTAGCCAGATAGTTTTATTTTTTAAAATTGATCCTGTCTGGTGTTTTCTGAGCTTCATAGGGTTTCAGTTTGGTGTCTGCCATTGCTTTTGTAAAATTCTCGGGCAATCTTATTTCATATATTTCTTATCTTCATTTTTTTCTGCTCCTCTGGTATGTCTATTACATGTATATTTACCTTTCCATAATTCTTATGTGGTCTGTTGCATCCTTTTTATTCTTTTTTCTCTATCCATTCAGTTTTATGTTTATATTGTCATATTTTAAACCTTACTTATTCTTTTCTTGGTCATATCTAATCTACTGATGAGGCTATTAAAGGCTTTCTTCATTTCAGTAACAGTACTTTTGTTTTTTAGCATTTCTTTTGAATTTTTTCTTCCTAAATTTCTCTGCTTTATTTATGGGCTTTTCTTGATGTTCACTTTCTCCATTAAAGTTCTTAGTATTAATCATGTTGTTATTGTTACATGCCATCAAGTCAGGTCCCACTCATAACGACCCTATGTATAATAGAGCAAAATAGTCTCTGACACTCTGCCATGCCCAGCACCATGTCAGTGCTTTGCTAGTCATAGAGTTTTCAATGGCAGATTGTTTTGGGAGTGAGCTGCCTGATCCTTCTCCCTAACCTGCAACACCTGGTATTCCCAGGTGGTCTCCTATCCAAGGACTAACCTGACTGACCTTATTTAGCTTCTGAGATTAGAAGGGATAGGATGCTAGGGTGCTATGGCTGCAGACATGTTAATCATAGTTATTTTAAATTCCTAAACTGATCTTCCAAAATATCTGCATGTCTGAGTCTGGTTCTCATGGTTTGTCTCCTCTGTTTTTAACTTTTAGCATGTGTTTTAATTTTTTGTTGAAATCCAGGCATCACATATCTGGATAAAAAAGAACTGAAGTAGATAGGCTTTTAGTGTGAGGTTTTATATTTATCTGGCTGGAAGTCCTGGCTGTGTTTACTGTTTGTTGTAGCTGTGGATTCAGATGTTGAGTTTCCTCTAGTGACCTCGTTCTTGTTTCATTTGTTGTCTTTAGATTTTCCTAGAGACTCCTTAAATGTTGTTGTTGTTAGGTGCCATTGAGTCGAGTCCAACTCATAGGGAGAGTTCTTTTACTTATAATACTTTATTATTCATCAGCCCTAGACCTCGTAGTATGGTATAGGGATAAGGGGAATATTCTATGGTACTATGATTAGTTCTCAGTCTTTCAGTGTGCGTGAGTTGGGTAGGTCAGGATTTGGTAAAACCCCAGTAGGTTACGCTCTATTGAGCTAGGTTCATTTGAGGGCACACATTCTTATGGATAACACGGGGCTCAGCTCTGTTGAGCATAAATTGGGCTAATATGTGAAAAATCTCTGGAATTGAAAAAAGTAAAATACATCTTATTATAATAATAGTAATGATCACAAATAGCAATGAAATAGAATATGAAGGTATGTTTTAAATGTAATATTTAATTTTTTATATTTTGTATTATGCTATACAGAAATTTAAAGTGAGATACATATTAGGTGAATTTCACTATGTACTTCAAGTTAATGCATAATGTGAAACCCACAAAATTCTGAATGGAAAGAAAATATTATTCTAGCGATAATATATAACTAGATTAATTTCTTTTGACTCAGTACTTCATGTAAAATCTTAACCATAATATCTGATCTCATTTAATAACTAAAATATATT
>VMDO01030685.1:0-20944 GCA_007922755.1 Pedetes capensis
CCCCCAACTATCCTAAATTGATAGAAATTTACCCCCTGTAGGCATCTTAACTATAGACATAGTTCATTTTAATGAGGCTCCTTCTAATCAAATAAACACAAAGGCAAGTCCTTGAGGATAGAGACCTTGACTTCCTAGTCAGCTACTATAAGTCAGATTCTCCCCACAGCTCAGCATCTGACAATTTCACTTGACTTGTTGATCCTCTCTCAAAAAGCTGAAAATCCTTTGAACCACAAAGAAGAACTTTGCTCATGGAGCGAAGTCATGAAAACATTGGGCAAAATGAACACCCGAAGAAAGTTCTAGAGAGAGACAATGTGGTTCTACTTTGCAAATTCAACGTGCATCAACAGTATCATGTGTCTAGGGAGAAAAGTGATATGGTTCTAAGATTTATTGTGTATTTCTCAGAGCAGTGACTGTCCTATGAACGCCAAGAATCTGTGCCTAGGTCAGACCACATTGTGGGGACTGAGCTTAGATCTTGGAACTATATTTTAAGAGAGACTTGGACAAACAGTAGCTAAGTGAAATGGCAGGGAAAAAAAAAAACCTGGAGACTACGTTTTATGAGGAATAATTGAAGGAAGTAGGAATCATTTCCAGATCGGAGATGCTTAGAAAAACATGAAATTTTCAACTGTAGAGAAGGAAGTGAAAAAAACGATTGCTTTTGACGAGGTGTAGCAGTTACAATGTATATTTGATCTCCTAACATTCATGTTCCTGGTATACCCTTCTATAGGGATGAGGCATAGAGTGAAAGGGAAAAGATATGGCTCTGAGTCCCCTTGGCTCAAGAGTCAGTATCAACCGATGTCATCTGATTGGTTGGCCATTCACCTGATGTCACCTAATTGGTTAATTGAAAAGGTCATCAAAACGTCACGGATTCTGATTGGTCGACCCAAAAGGCTTATAAGCTCAGTGCACAGGAATAGAGCTGAGCTGGAGCAGTTACAGGAGTGAAGTTGAGCGGTTACATCCACCCAGCTCCCGGAGCGGTGTGTCTCCATTGACTTAAGAATAGCAGGTTTTATACATGGGGTTCCAATCCTGGGATAAGGAGCCCCACACCCTTCCACCCCAGCCCATCTCAGGTGAGTAGCAGACACTGAATTTTATTGCTGCGGAGGTTTTCAGTGGAGCATGATGACGAGTACTCTTTCTGACTTATATAAAGTTGTTGTTGTTGTTAGGTGCCGTTGAGTCAGTATCCGACTCATAGCGACCCTCATAGGGTTTTCAATGGCTGCCTGTTTCGGGATTGCCTTGGGAGTGGATTGCCAGGCCCTTCTCCCATTTTTGCGGTGCTGGGAATTGAACTCGGGTCCTCAGAGACTGCAGCGCAGCGCTCTACCCACTGAGCTAAATTCCAGCCCGACTTATATAAAGCTTGCAAGAAATTAAACACGTGGTTCCACATTGTAGGATAGAGAGAACAAGAAGGAGGAAAGATATTCTTGGGGGAAGGGAATGGACGTAGGGTAGCCTGTTTTGAGATTAGAGCAGCCTGGTTCTTGTTCTGTGGATTATCCCGGGGAGGCGGTGGGACCTCAAGGACGTCTGAGTGGAATGCCAGTGGCCTTCCCTCCCACGACAACCCCATGTGGGCAATGGAAGTTCAAGGAGCTGTGAGCATTTCAGTGTAACGAGCATGGACTGACTGATAGAGAATTCAGGGACATCTCCTGAATGAACTTCTGGGACCTTTTCATTGCCTTGAGGTTATAGGCACATGGCTGGGAACACTATAATAACTGAGATTGATTGTTGCCGTTATCATTGCTCAGAGGAAGCTCAGATATGAACGCAAGCCAACTTAATGACATGACAATTTCTTGCACAACATATCTGTATAAATCAAGGACCTAGAAAGGACTGATGGGTGGAAGGTTCTGGAAGGAGGGTTTTAATTAAAACAAGAAAGAAAGAAAGAAAGAAAGAAAGAAAGAAAGAAAGAAAAAAGAAATTTCTAACCATTGACTTCACCCAGGATACGGATAGATTGCTTTGAGAAGCCACTAGCTCCCATCACAGGGCAGAAATTGACTGTCCCCTTTGAGGTGTGTGTTAAGGGAAAGTTCTGTGATGGTTGGTGCAGATTGGATTACATGATCAAGATCTTCCATCTCTTCTAATGCTGGGGTTCTGTGATTTTGTGAAGCAAAAGTATCCTGGCTCACAAGTGGGAGGGGATTGCTGATCTAAGTAGCCGGCAAACATTTGCACAGGAGTCCTTTGAAAGCACTCATCAGGCATTCTTTATGGTAACACTTTGCACTGAATAGCACCTGACTTGTTTGTTTTACTTTGGATCCCAGAATGGGCGACTGAACTCATTTTCAAAGACAGAGAAGACAGCTGTGTTAGCTTTAATTGTTCGCAAAGTTGGGGGTGGTTTTATTTTTTCTTTCTTAATGTCTAAGGAATGTGTTTTCTTTGACTTTTATGGCATATATGAGACTAGATTGAGAATTAAAAGAGAAGAAATTTGGAGTACGTGCTAGAAATACAACTGGAGGGATTAGAGGAAAAGGAAGAGGAAGACAGGGATTGAGAAGAGGGAGCAGAAACCTTGCAAATATCACTCCCATGCCAAGCCGAAATTCTTTATGACAGGAAATGTCAAGGCTCCAAGTATTGCACTTGGCGCGATTGTCCTGTGGTCACTCTACTGTGTGTTATGTGGAATTGCGAGCATTTGAAAAAACGAATTAAAGTGGCATTAGCACACAATTGTGCACACCGAGCGGCCCAAACACTGCCATGCCTGGTTCCTCTGGCAGTTCGTCAAGGCCAGAGGCAGCATTAGAAAAGAATTGTTTAAGCAGAAATTTATTCTTTAGTTTTAATTATTTGCCACCTTATTGAGAGATTCAAGCACTGCATTTGGTTCAAATAGGAAAGTGTGGGAAAGTAACTTTTCCTTCCAATTTTTGATGTGCTTATGAAAATTACTTTCATTACTCAAGTGATTTGTTATCAAAGACTACATAATGCCACACATATTATGCACAAGGGAAGAGAGAACGTAAAGGAGGAGGAAGTTGTTAGGTGCCGTCGAGTTGCTGCCCAACTCGTAGTGACCCTAAGTACAATAGATGAAGCACTATTTAGCGCTTCTCTGCTATTCATAGGGTTTTCAGTGGCTGATTGTTTTGGGGGAGTGGGTTGCCAGGTCCTTCTCCCAAGCCTACAGCACCTGGTGTTCCCAGGCGGTCTCCCATCCAAGGACCAACCAGGCCTGACCCTGCTTAGCTCCTGAGATCTCATGGGATTGGATGCTAGTGCTTTGTAGGTGTTGGTGTTGATTATTCCTTATCCTATGACCTGAATTATGGTGCTGGAGATGAGTATTCAGTATACCATGGGCTGCCAAATGAACCAACAGATCTGTCCTAGAAGAAGTGCAACCAGAGTGCTCCTTGGAAGCAAGGACGGATAGACTTCCTCTGACATATTTTGGACATGTCAGGAGGAACCAATCTGTGAAGGACATATTTGGGAGAGAGGCAGGTCAACAAAAAAAAGGAAGACCTTCAATTAGATGAATTGACACAGTGTTTGCAACAATGGGCTTAAACATAAAAATGATCGTGTGCCTGGCACAGAGTAGGGGAGTGTTTCATTCTGTTCTACATAGGGTCGCTATGAGTCAGACCCAACTGGATGACAACTAACAATAACAACATGATCTGAATGCAATTCCACATTGAGAAAATATATTGCATAATCTGTTCTAATGGCAGAGTTGCTTTAATTGAACTACCACTCTTGCTAAAAGCAAAGATACACTCTATTCAATATTAAAAATAACAATTTGAAGACATCAGCAATCACACCAAAGCAGGAAGAAACTGGACAGATACAATCCTTGAAATAAGGGTTGCAAAATGGGTTCTACATTCTGGAAAATTGTCCCCCACCAGCCCACGTGTGGCACCATGGAGAGGCTGTGGAACCTTTAAGAGGTGAGATCAAGTGGGAATAAGTCTGGTGATTGGGGAAGTGCCTTTGAAACAGAGGAAAGCAAACAAGGAAATTTCTTGTCTGTTTTAATTAGCTAGAGTTGGTTCCATTGCCTGCAATTGAGAACACTTCCAAAACATATTTGAAACATTGGAAATTTGGACAAACTCTAGACAGAAGCAGGAGAGACAAGAGACCCCCGGCTCTTGTTGAACAAATGATGGTTAATGTAATAAGCCCTTCCAAATCCTACGTTTACTTCCAGGAATTGAGGATGTGGTCTGATGCTAGGTGAGAAAGTTCAGCTCCAGCCAGGCGTGGTGGTGCACGCCTGTCATCCCCACGGCTCCGGAGGCAGAGGCAGGAGGATCACAAGTTTGAGACCAGAGGCAGTCTGCATAACTTAGCAAGACCCTATCTCAAAAAAGTAAAAAAATGGGCTGAGGGTGCAGCTCAGTGGTCCAGCACTTGCAGAGCATGCAAGTGCAAGGCTCTGGGTTCAACCCCCAGTACCACCAAAAAAAAAAAAAAAAAAAGAAGAAGCTCAGATCCTTCTGGCCTTGTTTGAGATTCTGGAAGCTTCCTGGCCTCTAACAAAAGAAGCATTTTCAACTTTCCCCATGTTCTGTTCTTTGACCTGGAGCCTCAGCAGGCTGAAGGGTGATTTTGTAAGTTCCTCTGCTTACTCAGTTTTCAAACTATATTTGGTAACTAGAGATGCCTCAGAAAGTGCTACTTTGTGTTTGCTTTAGATACACCGATTTAACAGGTTTTCATTCTCCAGTGAGGCTCCTTTGATAAATCAGTAACGTTTCCCAGCACCTGCTTCTGGCATTGACTTTTCCTCTGGCCTGACCAAGACTCTTTGCTTGGCTTCTGAATCTTCTGTGGGGTCCACCTGTGCCGTTTCTTGTAATGTCCATTTTGGGCAAAGAGCCCTGCCGAGTCAGGTTAGCAAGGAGCTTCCCCTCTCTATGTCCGATTATCCTCCATATAGGACGAGGGTCCTCACCTGCCACCCTCCACAGGGTGACCTCTGATTCCCCTGGCCATCTTCAGCAGGAGTCCTGTGAGGTCAGTATGACCAGACCCACCCCTCAGCCTGGTTCCCCTGACTTAGGGATCTTCCATCCTCTGAACCTCCTGTACCCTGCTTCTTGGCTATGAATTGTCTATGCTGTGCTCAGAGCTGAGCTGCTTAGCTGAGCTGAGGTGCTCAGCCATAGTCTTCTTTTACCTTTCTTCCTCCATCACAAAGAGTATTTGGGTTCATGCTTAGCCCTGAATCCAGTCTTTTCTTTACTACAAAGCCCAATAGCCTTTGTCTCCACACCCCTCAAGATGGTCCTGTACAAAGTCTGCCTTGCCTTGCCTTTACTTCCTTAGAACACCTCTATTTTTTTCTTATTTTACCTTTGTGCTGATTTTTAAATGTTTCATATAGTCCTCATTTTATTGTAGTGTGTATCTTTTGTAATTTGCTTAATATTCTTTCCGGAATGGGACAGGCTCTCTTTATATTGTTGTTTGGTGTTGCTGAGTTGAATTCAACTCATAGTGACCCTATGCGTAACAGGATGAAATGCAACCCAACACTGTGCCATGTACATGGTCTTTTTGTTTGAGCCCATTGTCGCAGCCACTGTGGTTCTTCTCATTTTGAGTTATGCCACATCAGCAAAAGGAGGTCCCAGGGGCTTTACTCCATTCTCATCATTAAAGTCAACTCTACTTTGAGGAGGCAACTCTTCCCTACTCATCTCTTGAATGCCTTCCAGCCTGGGGAGACTCACTTTCCAGAACTATATTTAATAGTGCTTCTCTGTGACTCATAGGGTCTTCAATGGCTGTTTGGGGAGTGGGGACTGGGATTTAGCTCAGTTGATAGAGCACCGCTCTGCAGTCTCTGAGGTCCCGAGTTCGATTCCCAGTGCCATAAAATGGGAGAAGGACGTGGCAACCCACTCCCAAGGCAATCCCGAAACAGTCAGCCATTGAAAACCCTATGAGGGTCGCTATGAGTCGGACTTGACTCGAGGACACCTAACAATAACAACAACAATAATTTGGGGGTGTGGGCATATATATATATATGAACATTAAATAATACTGATTGTGAGAAGGACCCGGCGACCCACTCCCAATAATCAATCCCTCATTGAAAACCCTATGAACAGCAGAGAAGCACTGACAATAGTGTTTACCTGCTGTACGTAGGGTCGCTATGAATTGGATACGAACTTGACAGCACCTAACAACAACAACAACAGCAACAAACTGGAGTTTGGCTTTTGGGGTTTAGACTCTTGCTCTGGCACTTATCAAATGTTACTTAATCTCTCCGAGCCTCAGTTCCCTCATTTGTGAAGTATGAGCCAAGGTGGGATTGATACTAGATTGTTGTTGTTGTTGTCAGGTGCCGTCCAGTCAGTATCCGACTCATAGCGACCCTCTGTACAACAGGGGAAACACTATTGTCAGTGCTTCTCTGCTGTTCATCGGGTTTTCAATGGTAGATTGACTTTTGGGAGGGGGTTGCCAGGTCCTTCTCCCAAGCCTGCAGCTTCTGGTGTTCCCAGGTGGTCTCCCATCCAGGTACTAACCAGGCCCGACCCTGCTTAGCTTCCAAGATCTGATGGGATCAGATGCCACAGGGCTATGGCCTGACTAGATAATAAACATAAATAAAAAATAAATAATAAGATGAGCAGTGTTGGTATCACTCAAAGAACTGGCGTGAAGATTAAACTGAGAGAAGAGGTGAAGTTCTTACATAGCACCCGGAGGGATAAAGGGTG
Source organism: Pedetes capensis (assembly GCA_007922755.1). NCBI lineage: Eukaryota > Metazoa > Chordata > Mammalia > Rodentia > Pedetidae > Pedetes > Pedetes capensis. Next base: position 6,774 of record VMDO01030685.1, read on the forward strand.
ACACGGACTGGTAGACCACCGTATCGCTGTTGTTGTTGTTAGGTGCCATCAAGTCAGTATCCGACTCATAGCGACCCTATGTACAACAGGTGAAACACTATTGTCCTTGTTTCTCTGTTGTTCATAGGTTTTTCAATGGCGGATTGATTTTTGGGAGTGGGTTGCAGGGTCCCTCCCCCAAGGCTGCAGCACCTGGTGTTTCCAGGAGGTCTCCCATCCAAGTACTAACCAGCCCTGACCCTGCTTAGCTTCCGAGATCTGACAGGACTGGATGCCACAGGGCTACGGCTGCAGACCGTATGGATATTAATTTTCAATATAGATACTGGCTAGCAAGCCAGTCAGACGTGGATTCAAGTCTGAGTTCAGCCACTTACTAGCCGGGTGACTACAAAAGTTGCTCAGCTTCCTTGAATCCCAGCTTCTTGTATTACACAGGAATAAACCCCCGTGGTAGGATTTTCAGGGGATTAAATTCCAGGACATCAGCAAGCTGCTCAGCGAGGAGCCGGTGCGCTCCAGGCGCTCAGCCGTGCTCTTTCTTTTCTCTTCTTCTTCTGTCACAAAGAATATTTGGGTTCATGCTCAGCCCTGAATCCAGAAAACACATCTTACGCACAGGGACAGCAGGTGACATCGGGATGCGCCTGGCTCCTGTCACACTGACAATGTTAAGTGGTCCTGGGCCCAGAGAACACGAAGGCCATCCTGCGTGCGAGTCCGAGGTGGGAGGAAAGCACCAGAGAGCAGTGGCAGGAGCGACCACCAGAGTCCCCGCAGCCCTCCGGTCACTCCATGGGCTGCCAGGGGCGGGCACCAGGCAGGCAGCTGCCTGGTCCTGGAGAAGCTATTTGCTCACAGGAGAAGCAGCCAGAAGCCAGACCCCGGGGGGCAAACCTGGACCAAGGCGGTCAGGGACTCCAGCCAAGCAGGCGAGGGGTCAGGCCAGATGCCAGCCCCAGGCAGGGGCCAGAGCACCAGGGGGGAAAATAGGGAGACCTGGCCCTGAGAGCAGAGGCCCATGGGGCAGGGAGGGGCTCAGCACAGAGCCTGGGGGCCACGGGGGCCCATCCCCAACCTGTCCTCCCTTCCCCTCCTGCTTTGCCCTTGTTCTCCCGGTCGCCTTCTCTGGTCTCATAGCTCTAAATGTCGTTAGTATGTAGTTGACTCGCACATTTTTATCTTCCTCCCAGACTTTTTCACTGAATCCAACTTTTCTGTTCCCCCTGACGTCTCACCTGGATGTCTACTGTGCTTGTCACAGTGACCACATCTAAACCCCGGCCCTAGATGCCTTTCTTCAAGCCAGCTCTGGCTGATCGTCTTGGTTACTTGCAACACTTTCTTCCAAGTGCTTGGGCCAACTCCACAGAACTTTTTTTTTTTTTTTGTGGTACTAGGAGTTGAACTCAAGGCCTCGTGCTTGCATGCTTTGCAAGTGCTAGACCACTGAGCTGTACCTCCAGCCCATTTTTTTTTTTTTTTACTTTTTGAGACAGGGTCTTGCTAAATTACGCAGACTGCCTCTGGTCTCTAATTTGCGATCCTCCTGCCTCCCAAGCTGCTGGGATTACAGGCGTGCGCCACTGCGCCCGGCCAGAACACTCTTAATTCCTCATTTTCTCCATCACCCCAAGCCAGTCCTCAGCCAAACCCTCAACTATATCCAGAGTTCCACCATCTCACCCCGTACTTGCTGCCCCCATCCTGCTCAGAGCCACCTGAACTAAAATCCCGGAGCCGGAGCACCCTCCACAGAGTGCACGGTTTGGCTGGCTGGGAGAGTTCTGCAAGTGTACAGATGGTTCTGTTAGCCCTTCCCAGCCTTTAACACCTTCACCCCATCCTGAATGCCTAATTCTTCATCTGAGAATGTAAGTGGGCTGGGGCAACTTTTCTGTGCTGAGTTTTTCTCATTTTCTTCTTTGTTGTAAGTAGAAGGATAAGTAGCTGATAGCTTGATAAGTACTAAGGGTTATATAAAGGACTCTCCATAAAGTCATTAAAAAGAGCCTTTTAGCCAGGCATGGTGGAACACACCTGTAATCCCAGAACTTGGGAGGCTGAGGCAGGAGGTTTTCAAGTTCAAGCCCAACCTGGCTACACACGGAGACCCTATTTCAAATATTAATCACTAAAAACATTAAAAGAAAAAAGAAAAGAACCATTTAATTGATATTAGTAATTAAAAATAATTTTAAAAGGAAAATTTTAAAAGAATAGTTTACCCTTAATTAACATGACATTGAGATTGGGAGATAATTATTGAAGATCTCCCCCCCTTGTCTGTCAGTTTGTCGTGCTGTGGGGGCTTGCGTGTTGCTGTCATGCTGAAAGCTATGACACTGGTATTTTAGGTGGTGGACAGGTTTCAGCTGAGCTTCCAGACTAAGACAGACTTGGGAAAAGGACCTGGCAGCCCACTCCCCAATGAGCCAGTGAAAATCCTATGAATAGCAGAGAAGCAAATATAGTGCTGGAAAATGAATCCCCCATGCTGGAAGGCATTCAAGAAATGACTAAGGAAGAGTTGCCTCCTCGCAGAAGAGTCCACCTGAATGACAGGAATGGAGTAAAGCCCATGGGACCTCCACTTACCGATGTGGCATGACTCCAAATGAGCAGAAACATTGTGGCAGCAGCAGTGTGCATAGAGTTCAGGATATAGTTCTGGGTAATGTCTTGTTCTGTTGTACTTAGCTCAGTTGGTCAGGGCTGCTCTGCACTCTCTGAGGCCCCAACAGCGCGACAAGCTGACCGATACGTGAAGGATGCCATGAATCGCCAGGGCAAATGTTTAACAAACTGGTTAACAGAGTGGTCCTGGAAATCAACATATGCTCAGGAGGACAGGAAGTCCTTGAGAATACGGAGTATGATTTTGCTGAACACATAGTCAGTGGACAGTCATAGGTTAAGAAGAATTGGGGGACATTAACTCAATGTTGCCTGCAGCTGTAGCCCTGTGGCATCCCATCCCATCAGATCTCTGAAGCTAAGCAGGGTTGGGCCTGGTTAGTACTTGGATGGGAGACCACCTGGGAACACCAGGTGCTGTAGGCTTGGGAGAAGGACCTCGCAACCCACTCCCAAAAATCAACCCACCATTGAAAACCCTATGAACAGCAGAGAAGCACTGACAATAGTGTTTTGCCTGTTGTATGCAGGGTCGCTATGAGTTGGACACCAACTGGATGGCACCTAAGAAGAACAATTCAGAGTTAGGAACCCTAAAATGCCAGGCAAGGATTTATTCTCTCCCCCCTCCCCCCCGCTTTATTGGTAAATGTTGGTAGACAAGGATTTACACTTAACTTAATCCTCATTGTTTAAGTTAAGAAGTTGATCTGGGGTCAAGACAGAGATTTTACTTACAAGTTTATGAGGCCATACCAGTGCCATGGAGCCCATTTAAGAACCACTTGTTCTATCAATCCTCACACCCAGGATCCTTTTTTCTCTAGAATGCTGAAAGCTGGAGATTTCCAGAGGACAGGAAGTTAGTTCCTTGCTCAGTAGGGAGGCAAAATAAAAATATACAAAAATGCTTCTCAGGTCTTCAAGGGGATAATAATAGCAATAACGATGACAAGAGTTCATCTTCATCACCATCCTGCCCCACTGCCTTGTGGATTTCTATGCCGTTGTTGTTAGGTGCCGTTGAGTTGGTGTCCGACTCATAGCGACCCTATGTACAACAGGTGAAACAGAACTGTCAGTGCTTCTCTGCCATCCATATGGGTGGATTTCAATAGTGATGAGCAAGTGAAGCAGTGCATGTAAAACTCATTGTTTTAAAATCCTAAAGCAGTGTAGGCGTGTTAGTCATAATTACAGCATCTGTATAAAGTAATGAAGTGCCATGGGGTGTGAGGTGATGCTTGCAGATATTTAATAGTAGAAAATTGTGAGCTTCTTGTGTCATCTTCACCCCACTGAAACAGGAGTCTGTCTTTAGGTGACACTGGATAGTCACTTAGCCAATGGTGGTACGCACGACACTGCTGTAAGAAGAGTAATTTAATCCGTCTCCTGGCTCAGCTCTACCTATGTTATTAGCACTGTGATTTCCTGTAGTGCTGATTGAACAAAGGCAACATGGGGTTGAAGTCGCCAGGACCCTTGCTGAATATCCTAAATCCCTGCCATTTTAGAGCAGGTGAGCAAAGAGCCTGAGGTGCTGAAGCGGCAAAAGCCTGACTCAGGTGTTTTCAGGTGAGTGACACCTGGGAAGGGCTCCCGCCTCCTGGAGACAAGGGCCAGGAACCACGAGCAGGGGAAGAGGGCCCCGAAGGTCCCTTCTACCGGTGATCTTCCATATGACTTGACACGATTTGAATATGAAATGTACCCTACCGTCTCGTGGGTTGAACACTTGGTCTCTCCTCCAAGTGGTGGTGTCATTTGGGGATATGGTGGAAGTTTAGGAGGTGAGGCCTAGGTGGAGGAAGTAGGTCTCCAGGGGAGGGAGGCATGCCCTTGAAGGTTATGCCTGGTCCCCAGTTCCCTCCATTCTCTCTGCTTCCCGTCCACCTCGTCATGGGCAGCTTCTTCCTCCGCACGCTCCTGCTGCTATGATGTTCTGTCTCATGCCCAGGACTTCTGAGATGATGAAGTAAAATAGATCTCGCAACCCTTAAGTTGTCCTCTCAGGCATTGTGGTCCTGGCCATGCAAAAGTGTCTAATACACAAGACCTACCTGATGTCAGCCTGTAGCTGTAGCACGGCGGTGACCAATCCCATCAGATCTCAGAAGCTAAGCAGGGTTGAGCCAGGTTAGTACTTGGATGGGAGACCTCCTGGGAACACCAGGCACTGTAGGCTTGGGAGACGGACCCGACAACCCATTCCCAAAAATCAATCCACCGTAGAAAACCCTAGGAATAGCAGGGAAGCACTAACAATACTGTTTCATCTTTTGTACGTAGGGTTGCTATGAGTCGGACACCAACTCAATGGCACCTAACAACAACAACAACTCTGATGTCACTATAAGTAAGGTCAATGCCTGAGCAGATGCCATGAGCATTCAGTCTCCTGTATGAAAAAAGAGAGGTTCTGTTTGTGGATTATTCTTTCTGTTGCTTGTTTTAGTGTGATTTTGCTAAAACGTGCCAACATTCTGTCGATCCGTTTTCTCCCTGCCACACCATCTAAAGGTTCAATAACACCTCTGTTTCTTGCAGTTCGCCAAGATATTTGTTGCTTGCCCTCGGCACTAGGGTGACATTTTCCATGGCTGGAGCATGAGGGTTGCTCAGTGATTAGCATGTTGATCTTGGATTGCACGTTGAGATCCAATGCCAGTGTACAAAATAAGGAAGCAATAACACTGACATAGAAGGACCCGTGGGGTAAGATGTTCCAAAAGGAGGTGATCGGTAGGCCTATTCGCTCAGTGTCGCCAAAAAGAGGTGGCACTGCACACCAGGTCCTGCTTTTTTATTGATAAGTGTTGACAGATTGGACAGAAGGGAGAAGCAAAATTTTAAAGTAGTTTAGGTGCAAAAGCATGATTAAAACATAGTTTATTTTCACAATTGGTCCTAAATTCTTTAGAACTTCCAGATGAGGGAATATGGACATGCATTTGACAAGTTAAAAATTAAAATTTTAATACGATCGAAAACATTTTGTACATTCAGTCATAAATTTCTCACAAAATAATGAGCATTTGGCCTTCCAAAGAACAAGGCTAATCTTTTTAAAAGGGGCACTTCTCCTGCATAGACCTCCCACATGCACCGCTATCCTTCAGGGAAAGAAATCTATCCCTCTTACCTGGCATCTGAGGTCACAGAACATCTGGTAGCTGGTGACAGTGTTTGATTTATTTCATGGCTAAAGACTGATTCTTTTTAGTCTCTATTTGTATTGAAGAGATTCTCAGAAATGTACAAGAATCCATCATCTCTGGGATAGTAAACCTGAGAGAAGGAACCTGTGTAAAATCATATGGACATGATGATGTTGTGACCCTTTCGTAGTGGATAAATTGATATATTGATACATTCTCATTCACAGTCCCTGTAAGGTTAAAAGTAAACCACACAAACACGGGAAGAATAAACCCTTGGCAAAGAGGGGAACAACTGATGCTATTCACAGTTTCGATTCCTGTGCTGGAACCCCAGTGACTCCGCTTGGCGGAATGGAAACTGGATGAAATGCCTAGTGTCATCAATGAGAGAAGGATGTGGCAGTGCATTCCTGAAAACAATCCCAAAACAATCAACCACTGAAAACTCTATGAGGGTCACTATGAGTCGGACTCAACTTGATGGCACTTAACAACAACAACAACAACAACAACAACAACAATATCATCAATAAGATGGGGAGTAAGATACAAAAAATTTCTAAGTGATTGGTTTTAGGTATTGACATTATAAGGGTTTTTTTCTTCTTAATTTATTTCTGTATTTCTAAAACAAATATACCATTTTCCTATACATAAGAATACTATTATGGATAGCTGGGCACAGTGGTGCACGCCTGTAATCCCAACAGCTTGGGAGGCAGAGGCAGGAGGATCACAAGTTCGAGACCAGAGGCAGTCTGCATAACTTAGAGAGACCCTGTCTCAAAAAAGTAAAAGAAAAATGGGCTGGGGGTGCAGCTTAGTGGTCCAGCACTGGCGGAGCATGTAATTGCGAGGCCCTGGGTTCAACCCCCAGTACTGGAAAAAAAAAAAAAAGAATACTATTATGAAGTTGGGGCTGGGATTTAGCTCAGTTATAGAGTGCTGCGCTGCAGTCTCTGAGGTCCCTAGTTCAATTCCCAGCACTGCAAAAATGGGAGAAGGACCTGGCAATCCACTCCCAAGGCAATCTCGAAACAGGCAGCCATTGAAAACCCTATGAGGGTCGCTATGAGTCAGATACGGACTCGATGGCACCTAACAGCAGCAGCATTATGAAGTTATCTGTTAGACCATAAACTCTTCAAACACAGTGCTTTGTTTATTTGTTTGTTTGTTGAGACAGAATTTCACTAAGTTGCCCAGGCAGGCCTCATACTTGCTATGGAGCCTAGGCTGGCCTTTAACTCATGACCCTCCTGCCTCTGCCTCCCAAGCACTGGGATTATAGGTGTGCCCCACATGCCTGGCTCCGAGTGCAGTGTTTTCCTGAGTATTTGTATCTCTGGAGCCCAGCGGAGGTCCTGGAATCCAGAAGGTGCACCATAAGTTTGCTACAGAGGTGAAGATGACTGATTCTCTGAGGACTCACTTGTTTCCACTGTCCTTGCCAATGGACAGCAGTGAGGGTGGCTGAATTGGCTGCACCAGCAGCAGATTGGCGTTTGGCAGGCTGGCTGGAGAGCTTGTGATGAGTTGGGGTTCTGAGCTTTGGAGTCCACGCTCATGTGCAAGGTTTGCTTTGTAATTCACAGCTCCAGGTTGAGTTAAGCGTAAGGCCATCTAGCTAATGAGCCAAAAAAAGAGGAAGGAAGAGAGGAAAGAAGGAAGGAAGGAAGGAAGGAAGGAAGGAAGGAAAGAAGGAAGGAAGGAAAGAAGGAAGGAAGGAAGGAAGGAAGGAAGGAAGGAAAGAAGGAAGGAAGGAAGGAAGGAAAAGGGAGAGTGAGAGAGGAATTCAACCTGGGTTTTGGAAACGTGCAGGTGGCAGGTGACATTTTATAGCGATTCCTTGTTTGTGTTGTGCCAATAAACCAGGGGGTGGTTTCTTGCTGGGCCCCACAGGAGGAGACTGTTTGAGGCCCGTGTCTCTACTCAAGTCCAGGGAGAGGGGCACTTGGCCGGGGCCCCCTTGGCATGCACCCCTCGGTCCTTCTCACCCAGAGCGCTCCCCGAGCAGGTCCTCGTCCTCTGTGGGATGTCATGCATTTCCAGTCTTTCAGATGGTCAGTGTGACACTGGCTTGGGAGAGAAACGGGAGAGTCGCTGGTCTGCTAACTGACCCCAACGTGAGGAGCTGGTGGGCCGGGCCCCGCAGGGGCAAACTGGAGCTGGGGTCTCTCAAGTGGGTCCTCGTTCTACATCCCATTGTAGGCATAAGCACAACACTACCTTCCACGCTGCAATGGCTGCACCCAGGGCCCGAGCAACGCAGCCCCTGCCAGCCCGTTCGTGTAGCCCGCTGGCCCCGCACAGCCATCTCTGGGGTCACAGGCTGGGCTCAAGGCTGCTTCCAGAGAATGCAAGATCAATTCTGCAGAGAAGCAAACAGGAAGGAGACTTGGGGTCTACCTCTGCTGCTTCCCAGGGGCGCGCGCATACACACACTCACACAAAGTACAGACAGGGTTGGGTTCAAATAGAAATTCTGGAAGAGTGTAGAAAACAAAAAATAAATGCCCGTGAGATGCCTGCAGGCCTTTGGAGAGCGCTTGATCGGCCGTTTGAGACAGAGACTGTGAAGGGCGCATGTGCAATCCTGGGCGGCACCTGGGACTCTACGGAAAGAGGAAGGATCAGAGCCACGTGACAGGTTAGTATCCTTGGAGGAGGAATCCTGACTTCCCAGGCCTAATCCTCATCTACTCAGTTCACGCTTTTCTCTTAGATTGGAGAGAAATGATTCAGGTTTTTCCTAAAACACTACAATCTTGGGATAACAGAGCTATGTAAAATCTATTTGTTGTATACATTTGAAATGAGATGCGTATTTTGCAATAGTACAGATTGTCTTTGCATGTTTTACAAATTGTGGTGTTTAGAAGTTTCTTATACTGAGAAATGTATACTATGGAGTGAGATAAAAATCTTATGGTAGTTGTTGTTAGGTTCCATCAAGTCGGTGTCTGACTCATAGGGACCCTACATACAACAGGTGAAACACTATTGTTGGTGCTTCTCTGCTATTCATAGGGTTTTCCATGGCTGATTGATTTTTGGGAGTGGGTTACCAGGTCCTTCTCCCAAGCCTACAGCACCTGGTGTTCCCAGGTGGTCTCCTATCCAAGTACTGACCAGGCCCGGCCCTGCTTAGCTTCCGAGATCTGACAGGATTGGACATCAAAGTGATACAGCTGCAGGCTAAATCTTATGGTAGATTTGGGAAAATCAGGTCTCTTGTGGTTTAGTATTAATGATTCCCTTTCTACTGTTCTGAGAATTCATGCTACTTTGTATTTTAGGGTACACACACACACACACACACACACACACACACACACACACGGCCATATAGGTGCATGCATGTGTATTTATTTATTTTTGCAGTACTGAGGACTGAACCCAGAGCCTTGTGCATGCTAGGGAAGCACTCTACCATTGAGCTACACCCCTAGCCCTTTCATTTTACTTTATTCTGAGACAGGATCTTGTTAAGTTGCTCAGGCACACTTGAACTCACAATCCTCCTACCTCAGCTTCCTGAGTGCTGGGATGACAGGCATGTACCACCATGTCATTTCCTCCAGTATCTTAGGGCTGTAAATTAGTCTTGAAACATCTCCATGCTTCTTAGTAGGACAATCATGTCTTCCTCATCATTTGATCTGACAGATGGTCAATCTGTGCTACACCTAGAACCTTGTGGAACTTCCCATAACCCTGCTCACTGGGAGTCTAGATGGGCCCATGCAATTCCATGGTAGGCTGTGCTAGAGAGATGCCCAGGTGGTTAATGTAGGTGCAGGAACTGTGACTTTTCAGTCCCCGTGTATGAAATTGGTCCTCAGACATTCTGCTTCATATATCAGAGAGTTCTCCAATATCAAACATCAATATTTAACTCAAGTAGGAACTCCTTTATTTTCAGAATGATAGCCAGCCCTTGTATTATTTATGACTTGCAAGAAGAGAGGGAAATAGAAGGGGGAAAGAGAGAGAGAAATGAGAATGCTGACGAAATGGCTGAAGTTATGGAACCAAAACCACACGAATCTCTCTCTGTAAACCTCATTTTGGGCTGGTGGACATTCCATCCACTCGTCCCTTCATCCACCCCTCCTCCCGTCCACCCACCCCTCCAGGATCTGGTGGTTGTCACCATGGTAGGAAGAGCTGATCAGAAGGGCTCTTCCAGCTCTGGCGTTCTCCTGTCCTACGGGCCCAGCGCTGCAGGGTCTGCCCCAACAACACCAGGCACCGGCGTCTCCCTGAGTTTATAAGCCAACTTGGAGATCACAACCTACTTTGTAATTAGACCATCATCAGTGATTCTGAATTCTGGTTTGTTTATTTTTTATTTATTTATTTATTTATTTATTTATTTATTTATGTGCTTGGGGGTTGAGCCCAGGGCCTCACACATACTTTTGCAAGTGCCTTACCACTGGGCTGCACCCACAGCCCCTTTTTAATTGTCTTATTCTGGTCAATTGTAATTGATGACCTTCCTATACATTTTTATCTGAATCATGTTTTTGTTGTTAGGTGCCATCGAGTTGTGTCCAACTCATAGTGACCCTCCTAGGATTTTCAATGGCTGATTGTTTCGGGATTGCCTTGGGAGTGGATTGCCGCATCCTTCTTCCATTTTTGCAGTGCTGGGAATCGAATCTAGGACCTCAGAGACTGCAGAGTGGCACTCTACCAACTGAGCTAAATCCCAGCCCATTTGAATCATGGTTGCTAGCAAAGGAAATAAAATATATCCACCCAAACCAGTGTTGTGTGTGTTATTGGTATTACCAAAAAGAGCAACAACAATAGCTAACCTATGTATCAGTGGTTCCTAACCAAAGCTGACTTTTCTTGCCATGGGACATTTGACAATATCTCGAGGTATTTTGGGTTGCCATAACTGGGGTTAGTCATACTGGTACCTAGTGGGTAGAGGCCATGGATGCTGCTAAACATCCTTTAAAGGGCAGGACAACTCCCCAAACAAAGAATTACCCAACCCCACAACAATTATAATGGGCCATGTGTGGTCAATGCACGGAGGGACCTTACCTGACTCCTGAGATGCGGGGTAGAGAGAAGAACACTCAGCCTCATTGCCTTGGAAAGGCAGAAGTGAGGGAAGATGAGTCAGAATTCCCCCTGGCAGATGGGGAACTTCCTCTGCAAATTCTAAGCACAGAACGGAGGGCGTGGGAGGTGCAGGAGCCAGCTGCGCCAGGACAGGGCACTGCAAGCAGATGGCTGGGAGGCAAATGGTCAGCAGGGGCCGAGTCACACCTGTGTTATGCAGTAAGACTTCAGCTTGTCAGTCAAGGGCATGACAGGAAGGGCAGCAGGGGGAGTGAAGTGACCAGACTTGTTCTGAGTGGATTCTTGGTGAGGGAGAGTGGGAACCTGGTCAGGAGAAGGTTGTGTTAGCTCTGATCTTAGACCGTCACAGTCCCCTAGAAATGTAACTTAGACTATGTTCATAATTCTATGAATCTTATGATCTCATAAGCACTGTATCTCTGTCTATATCTATCTATCTATCTATCTATCTATCTATCTATCTATCTATCTAGAGAGACACAAGCATAATTGAAATTTAAAATTTATTTAATTGGACATCGCGGTAATATTGCCTTTTTGCTGTGTAATTGATATAAAAATTGACGAATGGGACATTTTGCCCTCTTCACACTATTTCAATGTGAGGTGTGTCTACACTGCCCATGCACTATAGACACCCCACATGAGGGCCAGGTGGTCAGCAGCCCCCTTAGCCCAGCGATCTGGTGTTGGACAGCATCCATCTGGCCTCAGATGAAGGCAAAGTGTCCGCAGAGAGGAAGGCACAGGTCTTATGCCCAAGGAGGAGGTTTGCAGTTGGGAAGGTTGGTTGGAGAGGATGGTGGAAAGGGAGGTATGGAAGGCGAGTCCTAATGTAGAAGATTATGTGGAATATGTGGTACACGCCTGTAATCCCAGTGGCTCGGGAAGCAGAGGCAGGAGGATCTCAAGTTCAAGACCAGAGGCAGTCTGCATAACTTATCGAGACCCTGTCTCAAAAAGTAAAAAAATGGGCTGGGGGTGCAGCTCAGTGGTCCAGCACTTGCAGAATATGCAGGTGCGAGGCCCTGGGTCCAACCCCCAGTACGCACCCCCCCCCCCGAAAAAAAAGATTATGCGGAATACAGACGGTCTCGTGTAGGTGGTGGGTCGTGAAGATGGAGTCTGCATTCCTCACCTTCCCACCAGTCACTGAGAGCTTCTCCCTTACAGTGACAGCACCCCACCAGGGCTGCACGTGGGACCCCCCAGCAGCTTTAAAAGACTGTGCCTGGCTCCTACCCACAGAAATTCGCCCATTCATGCTCCAATGCACCCTGGACATCGGGATTTGATGCACAGCCGGGTCCGCAAGCCTTGTGTTGGGTGTCTCTCACCGGGAGCAATCGGCCTTGGAGACCATGCTGATCTTCCCAGTCTGAACCCCCTCTGCAAGCCCTCCACGCTCTGCCTGCAACTTCCTGATGGAAATCATGATGTTTCTCTTATGTTCTTGTGTTTCTCTGCAGAGCCTGTCCCCATGACACATTTGTGTTTCACCTTCAAAAATCCCGGTGACTTGGGAGGTGGAGGCAGAAGGATCCCATGTTGGAAGTCGGAGGCAGCCTGCATAACTTAGTGAGAACTTGTCTCAAGATACAAAATAAAAAGGGGCTTGGGGTGCAGTCAGTGGTAGAGCACTTGTAAAGTATGTGTGAGGCCCTGGGTTCAGCCTCCCCTCCCCCCAGAAAAAAATACATTAATATATGTTACAGCACACTCTATTTTTACTAGATATTTATTAACAGTTATCAGATATGTAGCTATTAGCAGATATACTGTATATTATTTTTGGTATGTAGGTACCAGATGTGGAAATATGCGGAGTTCCATGCCTGAGGCTAAGGGTCTTCACTCCATGGTCCAAATATGATCTCATGGGGGCCATTTAGAATAGTGCCAAAAAATGTTAGTAGGGAGCTCACATTGTCTGTGTTGTTGTTAGGTGCCATTGAGTTAGGTCTGACTCATAGTGACCCTATGTATAACAGAATGAAACACTACCCAACACTGTGCCATACATACTATATTATTTTTGTTTGAAACCATTCTTGCAAGCCAGTATGTTTCTTCTCATTTTGAGTTGTGCCACACTGGCAAAAGGAGGTCCCAGGGGCTTTACTCCACCCCCATCATTAAGGCTGACTCTACTTTGAGGAGGCACCTCTTCCCTAGTCATTTCATGAATGCCTTCCAGCCTGGGAGCACTATATTTGACATATATTTGCTATTCATAGGGTTTTTCAAAGGCTGTTTCGAGAGTGGGCTGCGGGGTTCTTCTTCCTAGTCTGTCTTAGTCTGGAAGCTCAGCTGAAACCTGTCTACCATGGGTGGCCCTGCTGGTAACTGAGATACCAGTGGCAGAGCATTGTTGTTGTTGTTAGATGCTGTCAAGTCAGTATCTGACTCATAGCGACCCTACTTACAACAGGCGAAACACTATTGTCATTGCTTCTCTGCCGTTCATAGGGTTTTCAATGGGGGATTGATTTTCGGGAGTGGGTTGCCAGGTCCTTCTCCCAAGCCTACGGCACCTGGTGTTCCCAGGTGGTCTCCCATCCAAGGACTAACCAGGCCCTACCCTGCTTAGTTTCCGAGCTCTAATGGGATCGGACAGCACAGGGCTACGGCTGCAGGTGGCATATTGTTGTTGTTGTTGTTGTTGTTGTTGTTAGGTGCCATCAAGTCGAGTCCAATTCATATCGACCCTCATAGGGTTTTCAATGGCTGTTTCAGGATTGCCTTGGGAGTGGGTTGCCACGTCCTTTTCCCATTTTGCAGTGCTGGGAATCAAACTCGGGACCTCAGAGACTGCAGAGCGGCGCTCTACCAACTGAGCTAAATCCCAGCCTGGCATATCATTAAGATCTTAATAAACACTGAGTTGATTTAGTTGGGCCTGGAGCCCTCTGGCTTCTCAGGGACTATTTACTGACTGGCTCTGCTACTAAATCAACAGGAGGGAAATGTCAAGGACACTTTTGCAGGAGTGGGAATTTCTGTCTCTTCCTGACCTCCACTTGCCTTGCGTCATGAAAAGTCAGTTGTGCCTGTTGCAGGGAATTTCTTTCGGCCCCCTGAGAGTCACTCTGCCTAGACACGAGCGTTGTCCTCCTTCTGTTCAGTGCCCCAACGTCACAAAAGGCAAGCCCTTCAACCGTGCTTTTGCTGATAAGCACGTCCCAGGGGCGCCCGAGAGCCGGGGAGCTGAACAACATTCCAGAAACGTGTGAGCACCAGGACCGTCTTGCAGGTGACCCGGAG
>VMDO01030686.1:0-21000 GCA_007922755.1 Pedetes capensis
TTTTATTTCAAGCTTTTCATTGGTCTAAATTTTCTTACTCTGTTTTAAAAATAATCATCTCATATATTTTTGTAGTATGTTATGATTTCAGTTTTACATTTACATATTTAAGCTTTCCAGAATTAATATAGTATGAAAGAATTTTTAAATGTCTATGCTATATAGTTATTTTTCTACTTAAGATACTGTAATATACAATAGTCTTATTCTTGGGACATTTTATTATTATTTTAAATTCATTTTTATGAGTAGTCTTGAGAATATTTCTGAACTTTTAAAAATTCATTTATTTGAGTAGTTATACCAGTGACAATTAAATCCTCTTATTGAGTTAAAGGGGCTGGGATTTAGCTCAGTTGGTAGAGCACTGCTCTTGCTCTCCCAAAACAATCAGTCGTTAAAAACCCTATGAGGGTCACTATGAGTGGGACATGACTCAATGGCACCTAACCACAACTAGATTGTTCACTATATTTCTGGTTCCATTCTCGGCTCTCTCAACAGTTTTGTTCTAATCAGTTTCTCTCCTTTTCATTTCCTCTCTTGTCTCTATTCATTTGAGTATGTAAACATGTTCAAGTACCTCACATCATAAAATAATAATTATGATAAATCCAGAACTTACTCCCTTGACCTTCTAACCTCCCAGATATTTTTAAAAAATTATTATCCAGTTTTTCTCTTAAGCCACTATTCCTGTTCCTGTTATGCCCAAAGAATCTTCATTCCATGAATTTGACAGTTATGGAGAGAGAAGTATGAAAAGCACCATGAGAGAGCTATGCCTTGGGTGCTAAAAAAGAAGACAGTTTTACAAAGCACAAAATGACTCCTTTAAGAAAGGAAGGAAGCAAGGATGGAAAAGAAAGAAAAAAAGGGTCAGATATTGCAGGTTCTTGTAAACAAGAACAGAAAAATTACATGCAAGACCATAATCATGAAAAATTTGTAACAATGTAGCAGGTGAGAGGTAGATTTGGCTCAATAATAATGAATTTTACAGGAGTCCATGGGGAAGGTGGTAGAAATGGAATGGAAATTAAGGTCAATAACACAGCAAATTGTAAAGGAGCCACGTATTAAATGGATCACTTTTACCTGCTTCATTCAGACTATGAGACTACCAGTGAAATAGACAATGAATCTTAATAATGGTTGAAGAATGACCCTGGGCTTGCAGATGAAATCAACAAATGAGAATAAAAAACTAACCTGACTGTAGAGGATTAGAAAACGTTTGCTAACATTCCTCCCAAATCTAAGGGTTATGGTCATCCCTCCTATGACAAAAGAAGGCTGGCTTGTCAAGAGAAAAGTTCATTTGTGCTGGTTTGAATATGGTTGGTCCTCTCTGAAACTCATGTGAGTTTAATCCTCAAGGTGATTTTTAAGAAGATGGAAACTTAATCCAATTATAGTACCTGGAGGTGGGGCCTTTACAAGGAAGTTAGGGATAATGTCATCAGAATGGAACCACTCTGATTAAATATTGGTGGCTTTGTAAGAAGGGAGAAACAGGAAGACAGCCATAAACTCATGAGCACCTTGCCTCTTACCACAAGATACCACGTGCCACCTTGGTCTTCTCCTAGCAAGAAAGCCATCATCATGTGTGGCAACTTGACCTTGGACCAGAAGTATGAAGCAAAATCAAATTCTTTTCTTTATAAGTTATCTAGTCTGTGACAACAATAGCAACAACAATAACAACATCAACAAAATGCTAAGACAATAACACATTCATTTAATTAAAATTTTACATGAACTGGGAGGCTTCAGAATTGAAGACCCCCAAACCTGGGAAATCTGTCTATTTTTATGCTTAGGTTTGATAACTTATGGACACTCTTGTTGAAATGTTAACAGACAAAAGGGTATGGTCTAATGGTGAGGAGGAGAACCAACAAGGCTTGTCTTTTCAGAGTTTTCTTGGCCTGTATTTGTAATGTTCTTTCCTCCTGGGCATGGAGCAGGACTCTTCTGGAAAGATAGTCCTATGATTCACTATCAGACAAGACAGATTAAAGAATGTCTTTATGGCCAGGTCCATAAAGTACAGGAGACAGGAGGGTGGTAGTAAGTCAGAGAAAGATTTTGTTTCTGAAGCTGCATCTAGGGCTCTCCTATCTCCTAAGTTAGCTCAGAGTACTCAGCACGGCACAGTGCCATACTGTAAAGTAGCTTTGTCTGAGCCCCAATGATTGTAATACAGATTTTGCTTTAATTCATAATATCTTCTAACTTTAGCTTTAATTTGTTTATATTTTACTCATTATCTATGTGAGACATAGAAGACAAATGATTTGGTTGCTCTGTACTCAAATATCTTCAGGTCTAAATTGTGAACTCTAAAATTCACCTTGTAATACCATTGTAAGCATTAGCTGTTATATATTTAAAATACGTTGCAAGTTGATGGCACATTATAGATAATCAAAAATAACATAATGCTCATTACAAAGAGCATAAAGAGAACAATATTCGTAATATATAGTACTTAAAGAATGAATCAGAATAAAAATGAGATGCTACTTTTTACCTTCAATTTTGGAAAAAAGTTAAAATTTCAGAAAATATCCAGTATGGGGGTTGTTGTTGTTGTTAGGTGCCGTGGAGTCGGTATCCGACTCATAGTGACCCTCTGTACAACAGTGGAAACACTGTCAGTGCTTCCCTGCTGTTCATAGGGTTTTCAATGGCAGATTGGTTTTTGGGAGGGGGTTCCCAGGTCCTTCTCCCAAGCCTACAGCTTCTGGTGTTCCCAGGCGGTCTCCCATCCAGGTACTAACCAGGCCCGACCCTGCTTAGCTTCCGAGATCTGACGGGACCGGATTCCACAGGGCTACGCTGCAGGCAGTATGGGGGAGGGTTAGAGAAAACTAAACCTCAAAAACTGCTAGTGAGAGGTAAAAGTACAGTTCTAAAGACGGTAATTCTGTAGTATCTATCAAGAATTTAAGAAATATGGTCTTTGGTACAATTCCATGTTCATGAATCTTAGATAAGAAAAGTCAATAAATGTAATGGGCCAGGAATCCGGTGTAGGCACCAGAAGAGTAGGAACCAAAAGCTAGGTTCAGGAAGAGGCACCTTCACGCTGCACTAAAGTCTCCCAGGTACTCTCTGGATAAATGGCTCCTCTTATTTCTACGTGAATATGAATTACCAGGATGTCTGCTTAAAATTCAGATTATCAGATCAATTTCTAATAAGATTCCATGAATTTTTGATGATGCATCGTCATATTGAAATTGAAGTACTAAGGCTCAAGTATTTCCTGCTAAAGAAAAGTACTTTAAACAAGGCAGTAAAAAGCTAGCCACTTCAGTTCCCATCCCAAGTACTCCTCAGCACCACGTTGTTAGGCAGTTAGCTAGATATAAGCAGTGCATGATGGAAGAAAAGAGGACTAAAAATGCTTCCACTTCCAGCCATGATGCGTAGGACATTATTATTATTATTATTATTATTATTATTTTCTACCTTTATTGTTACATGTTGGTGGGGTACAGAGCAATACAACATTGTTTTTTTTTTTTCCATTATGCAACTATTGCATCACTTTTGGTTATACTTTTATCAACTTACAAAGTTTATGGAATCTTTTGACTAATATGTACTAAAACTCATATGCATATTTGGATTGTGTTCCCCAAGTTTTCCCATGTACTTCTGAAGTTGCATCATTTACATTGAAATTATCCTCCCACTTTTATCCTTCTACATAGATTCTCCTCCCCACCTCACCTTCAGCAAGCTACACTTCCCTTTGCTAGTTCTCTCCCTCCTTTTTTCTCCTCCTTATGTTGGGTAGGACATTATTTTCATTTTTATTTTTTTGGTATGGGGATTTGAACGCAGGGCCTTGAGCTTGCATGCTCTGCAAGTGCTGGACCACTGAGCTGCACCCTCAGCCCTTTTTTTTACTTTTTGAGACAGGGTCTCACTAAGTTACACAGACTGCTTTTGGTCTCAAACTTGCGATCCTCCTGCCTCCGCCTCCCAAGCTGCTGGGATTACAGGCGTGCTCCACCATGCCCGGCCTGAAAATTCTTTAAATAGCAGAGAAACCTTGACTATAGTGCCACGCACAGCACAGTGTTGGGAAGTGTTTCAGATGTACATAGCGTTGTTATGAATCTGACTCGATACCATGGCACCCAATGACAACAAAAAGAGAGAGGACAGAGATCACTGCACGCCCTTCCCTGCTTCTCTTGGGGCAACTGCCTTATCTGTCTATCCACTGTGTTTAATTTCTAATGAAAGCTTGCTTAACTTTTATTCTAGTCTTTCTCTTTTCCTCTGCCTGGGCAATATCCTAATCTTAGGCCCCTTCACCCAAAGAACTGAGGTTGCTCCTGGTTTTTCCAGATTTATTCAAGCTTCTCCTCAGTGCCTGAGTCTTCTCCAGTAATTATTCCTTAAAGGCAGACTATCTCTCACAGTAAACTTTGTTGGTATTCTGGGCTGTATTCTCTGTTTCACTGGAACTCTTTCAAATAGAGAGTACGAGGACTGAGGTGTTGCTCAGCTCTCTGGTAACACCAGTTTCTCAAACTTGTTCCCTGGCAGTGATTTGAATTGTGAACACTTTTTTTTTCTTTTTTCTTTTCTTTTTTTTTTTATTTGATTATCTACTTTACATGGTTCCACAATCAACACCCATGGAAGCAGCAGCCAAGAAATCAAAAGATGCATTGCATTGGGAAAAGCTGTTGCAAAAGACCTCTTTAAAGCGTTGAAAAGTAAAGATGTCACGTTGAAGACAAAGGTGTGCCTGACTTATGCCATGGTATTTCCAGTCTCATGATGTGGTCGTGAAAGCTGGACATTTAATAAAGGAGATAGGAGAATTGATGTTTTTGAACTATGGTGCTGGAGATGAATATTGAATATATCATGGACTGTCAAAAGAACTAATAGATCTGTCCTAGAAGTGCAATTGGAGTGCTCCTTGGAAGCAAGGATGGCTATATCTGATGTATTTTGAACATATATATAGACAGGCAAGACCAATCTCTGGAGAATGACATTATGTTTGGGAGAGTGGCAGGTCAACCTTAAAAAAGGAAAACCCTCAACTAGAGGGACTGACAGAATGTCTGCAAGAATGGGCTTAAATATAAATAAGACCATGTGCCTGGCACAGAATCAGGGAGTGTTTCATTCTGTTGTACATAAGGTTGCCATAAATTGGACCTGACTTGATGGCACCTAAGAAAAACAAATATGTACCTATAATCCAGCCCAAGGTCTCATTTTCCAGGTATAAATTACTCAGTTCTACTTGCAATATATACATGTATGTATGTATGGGGCAGGGGTGAGTATGGTCAAATTACATTATATACGTATATGAAAATGTCGTAATGAAACTCATCATTTTGAACAATTAAATGTGCTAATAAAGGAGAAAAAACAAAAGCAAATGCTAAACTACTTTTCACATTGTTGTATGCTGGGAAGAAAGGGTTATCAAACTAGGCATGCATCACAAAATCACAGAATGCTAAAACACATACTACTGAGTTCAATATCCAGTTTCTGATTCAGTAAATCTGACATAAGGCAGAATTTGAACTTTTAACAAGTACCCAAGTGATACCCATGCTGCTCTTCAGGGACTGTATTTTGAAAACCATTGCTTTTTGCAATCATTTAGGTATAAGAAAACCAAAAGAAAATGAAAATCAAAACAAATACTTGCCATTACCAAGTGATAAAAACCAAAAAGTTCAAATAAACTCATAAGAAATATTTTTTTCTCATTTGAATAGGTCAAACTGGAAAAGCAGGTCTTTTTAATCTTCATAAAATAAAAAGGAAATAGGATGGGAAAGGCAACTTCAAAGTCATGCACACTCTCTGGAAAATGTCCTACATCTAAGCTGAGAACATTAGAAGTGTGAAAAAAATCTTAATCATCCTCTGAAGTAAGAACAACACTGATTCATAAGATGTGTAATCATTGCTCTTAACAGTAACACTGGATAACGATCCATCTTGTGAACCATAGAAAGAGAGAGAATATCTGATATGTGCTCATATTAAAACATTTCATAACTATTTTCCTGATAAGTTTGTTGAAACAACATACTCTAGTTTAGGCGTAGCCCTTAATGCAACACAGGAAAAAGGGAAGGGGAATTCTGTGACCTTCTTACCTTCCTCAAGCATTTGGAGGACTA
The DNA here is from genome assembly GCA_007922755.1 of Pedetes capensis. Lineage (NCBI taxonomy): Eukaryota > Metazoa > Chordata > Mammalia > Rodentia > Pedetidae > Pedetes > Pedetes capensis. The sequence continues at coordinate 6,192 of VMDO01030686.1, forward strand.
AAGGGACTAGAGAGATAAGTAAGGAGAAGGAAATGTAGAAACTATTATTAGTAGTAATTCCTTTATTTGGGGCTGTAAGTATGATTCTTTGAACTGAAATAATACCTTTAGGAGTAAAGTTGTTTCCCTGGGAAAGTCTATCTAGGGGGTGTTTGTGTATTGCCCCCATTACTAATGTAACTTTTAAAATACTTAAATTATGAGCATTAATAAGCTTCTCAATGGTTTGCACTATTTTTATTCCTAATGTTAATTGAATTAAAAATGAATGAGACATTTATCCAGATTCATCACATCAATTGATTCATCACATCAATTACACATCTGCTTATAAAATTTCTTCTCAAATTAGAACATCTTGGATTTTTAAAGATGAATTAACACTTTACCTTGAAGGAAAGAAATCACTTACCTTTGGAAATTTGGGGGCAAGTTAGCCAATAAGTGTGTCCTAAAACACATAAAATACTTCAAGGAGAATACAAAGTTGCATTTTAAAAAGGGAAAAGTGTTACTAAATTTAGATTAAATTTTCCCAAAGCAAAGCCTAGGACTAATAAAAGCTCTTTGAGTTCTTTTGGTAATTTATTTTTGTTTTTTAATTATTAAATGACTACATAAGTATATAAAATTCAAGAAATGCTGATATATAAGTAATTAAAAATGAAAATGTTCCAACACCTATTAATGAGTTTTATGTTTTGTTCTTTGAGAATTTGTATGTTTTCTACATTCAGTCCATTTTAATGTGTGTGTGTGTGTGTATGAGGGATTTATCTATCTAGATATATAAATATACAGGTACTTTTCTTTACACAAACCAATTTTAACCTATTATTTTCATGTAATGTAGATATTTTTCTGTATTTGTTCTATCTTCCTATGTAGACTTATCTCATTCATTTTAATAGTGATATGGAGCTTCAAAATACAGATATATATATATATATATATCAGTTTAATTATGTTCTTATTGGTAGCTTTAAGTCTTTACTAGCTTTTTGCTATTGCAAGAAGTGTTGCAATGAATGCTCTCATAAACACAATTTTGTTAATAATGATGCAACTTTCTAGAGCAATTATTGGTGGTTCAATCATTCTATACCTTCAAATTTTTATTGATCATGTCAAATTGTCCTCCCAAGAACTTACACCAATTTATCAATCCACCAACTATTAGTGAAGGTTCTATTTTCCACATTTTCTCTCAAAATGAATATTATTAAAGTGTTTATTCTTTTCTAAAGTAATAAGTGAAGATGACATTGCGTGCTCTTTAAGTTTATAATTATTCTATCGTTAATTAAATTGAAATGACGTTAAAGAATTCATTCTAGCAACATGATGGGGAAGAGGGATATGGGGGCAGTAACAATATTCATTTTCCAAATGATATTAGTTAGGGTAGAGGCTTACATGGAAAATAAGAGACCCCAAAATACAGTGACTTGAATAGTTTGTAAGTTCTCTCTCTGTGTTCCATGTGCTCATTTAGGAATTCAGGGTCATAAGCATTTGCCGCCCCTAGTGTATTACCCTCGTCTGTATCGTGGAAGCTGGGTTGCTGCACAGCTACATAGTCTTGTGGGTAATAGATACGTAGCTAAAAGGGAGAATGAGATATGTGTTCTCTCTAGCTAGATGTTTATAAATTAGTGAGGGGTTCAGGGCACGCTACCTCATAATATGGCCCTTTCTCATTTGGCAAAACAGCAGAAGGAAAGTCTCTCTGACACCCATTTCATCTGCCACCTTCTCCCCTAAAGCAGGCTGCAAATGAATTCTCTGACCTTCCTCTAAAGTAGTCATAAGATTTTCATTCCAAAGGAGTCTTCCTTATAGCAGGAGGACAGGAATGTCACACAGTGACAAAAGAAAATTCTGAACACACAGCCTTGAAAAGTTTTCTTTAGCTTATTATTATTAGATCATACTGTTTTGTCTTTCATTCCTGCCTCTGCAGAACTGTCCATAAAAATGCAGTTTTCTCTATTTCTTTGGGCCTTCATCTCAAAGACTCCTGTGAACTAATATAAGTATAAATTTGCATCCTTTTCTCTTGTTAGTCTGTCTTTTATTATGGGGCTTTCAGCCATAAACCTAAGGAAAGAAATCTCTTCTCTCTGCATTAGTAATTTTCCACAGTGAAAAAGATGTTCCTGAGAGCTGCTTCTGAAATATAGAAATGTTCCTTTGCTCCTGAATTCTCCTGTATGCCCCAGAAGCTTCCTATAGCATCTCCAGAAGTTGAAGGGAAAAAAATTATTAGGTGAATAATTACTATCCTAGCAAGCTGAAGTTGTACTTTGCCAATCAAGACATCACTTCTGGAATTGTAGTTACAATTAGGTTAAATTTTTGGTAATTCACAGTCATTCTCTAAGATCCATCTAATCTTCTTCCCAATGGATGACTTATAAGTGTATTTTTCAAAGACTAGCTAGGACTGGAAATCAAGTGGGAGGTTTTAAGTCACACATTCTCCCTTTGGTGATTCTAGTCAGATTTCTGTTAACCAGATACACACTTTTTCCATCATATAGATCAAGTGATACCTGCTTGTTGTCCACCCACTGTCCACTTTATTACAGGGAATATTGTAATTAATTAGCCAAAGCCACAGATGTCTGCAGGTTAAAATGCTGTCACTTCATCTCTGTGGCTGATTATGGTAATTGCAGCCACTTTTTTTTCTGAGTGTTAAGCACTACCACATGGACTTTCCCACCCCAAAGTTCCTTTATTCCCTTTAAAAGTAGCATCCTCTGCCTTTATTTTCATTTTTCTAAGGCGAGCCAACATAGATAGAGCTTTGCAAAGATGTTATGTTCTTTTGGGAGAATTTTCATAATTTTTTTGTTGCCTTCATGAAAAGAATGTATGTTTTCTGGCATTTTCTGATGGACACAGGAAGGAAAGTGTGCAGGTTTTAAGTAGTAAATCTACTTCAAGAGTCTCAATTCTCTAAACTTCTGGATTGGATTCTTTTCTTCACCTTAAGGCAAAGGAGTTCTAGGATCTTAACATCATGAACTGTTGGCGTTCATTTAATCCAGGCTTTGGTAGCCAACAAAGAAAACTGCACTAGGTACTTAAAGTTGCTTTGACTGGCATACTAAATTCAAAATACAGAAAACGTGAATCTCTACAGAAAAGTTGGCCCAGTTCACCCTTATAGTTTATCTGCTTTAGTGTAACTCTCTTAGAAAACATCTCCACACAGCTCATAAGTTTCCTGATGATGCAGTTTTAAAAGATCCCTTGAGTCTTATGCTGCATACTTTGTTTCTTCTGGAAATAGGCTTAATAATGAATAGCAGAGGAACACTGACAATAGTGCTGGGCATGGTACAGTATTGGGTAGTGTTTCATTCTATTTTACGTAGGGTCACTATGAATTGGATTGCACTCCACAGCACCTAACAACAATAATCACAAAGGATGTTGGGATCTAGCTCTAGTTATGGAGAAAGTGGTAATGGCAGATAGTGGGGATAAGTCTTGAGAAGAACTGGCATTTCTTTGTGAGTCAAAAGCTGAGGTGAGGTCACTAAAAGGTCTTTATTCATGGAAAGATTGTTTTTCCCTAATAGAGGAAGAAAAACTAATTCTTCATGCAAAATAACCTTGAGGTGATTTGGCAATCAAAGTTCACATCTTCAAATTTATCCACATGTTCTCATTTTAATTTTCACAGTCCAATTTCTCAGCCAATTCTTTGGTCTTATCACAATGGCCTTGCTGATGTTGTGTATTTAGGAAATGTAGCAATTCTGCAAGCTGCGTGATTACATTGCCAGCCCAATCCTCAGGCATGTCTTCCCTGTAGTTACTAGGTATAAAGAATTCTCTTAAGGTCATTACAGGAGATTTCTTGTTCTCTGCTAGAGCTTCCGGTTTTACATTTAAGTCCATTTATTTATTTATTTATTTAGCTCCTGGTGTTGTCAGAAACAGCTAACCCTATAGTCTTTTTAATTACCATATTGCCATAAAAACTAAATACAAAAGCCATTTGATATTTGACCCTTCCTCCCACTCTGGTGCTGGAAATTACCTGAGTATTTGTGAAGTAAAGCATACCATTTTCTTCCACGTAATCCATGTGTTCATCAAATAATTTAGCCAAGCAGTCTCAGAATATCCTGGAGAGAGTCTGCTTTGTGTGGTTACCCCTGCTATTAAGTAATATATCATTCAAAATTCCTATGGAAAACAGAATTCTCCCCCAGATGGTTTAAATAAATAGACTTCAGCCAAGCGTGGTAGTGCACACCTGTAATCCCAATGACTCAGAAGGCTGAAGCAGGAGGATTGATTGCAGTTCAAGCCCAGAAGCAGCCTGTTAACCTAGCAAGACCCTTTCTCAAGATAAAAAATGAAAAAGGGGTTGGGGGAGCACTTGCAAAAATATACATGAGGTCCTAGGTTCAGCCCTTCAGTATAAAAATAAATAAGCACATAGTCTTTAATGAAGTATTATTTATGAATATAGGTGCCTAGTGAAGGCATAGTAAGTCATAATGACTAACATCAGTAGGAAAGAATACCAGTTCTAAGACCTAAAGGTTAAAGAATGACTATATGAGCCAGACAGAGACTAAAGAGAATTAGGACTGTGAAAAAGAGGCCACCTGGCAGAAGCTTTGATTTTGATAGGATGAATTAGGGCTAACTACATCTGCCAAGGGCTGGGATTTAGCTCAACTGGTAGAGCGCCACTCTGCAGTCTCTGAGGTCCTGTGTTCGATTCCCAGCACTGCCAAAATGGGAGAAGGCCATGGCAATCCACTCCCAAGGCAATCCCAAAACAATCAGCCATTGAAAACCCTATGAGGGTCGCTATGAGTCGGACATGACTCGACGGCACCTAACAACAACAACATCTGCTAAGTATGGACAGATGGGGCAGAAATACAACAACGGAGCAGAAATACACCAACATCTCTCTTCTGTATCCTTCAATCTTCTGCAGTGTGGGGTTCCCTTAGCTGAGCCGAAGTGAAAGCCAATCAACAAGGAAAACCAGGATATATGGTCCTTTGGGGGTCAGCTGCTGGCTCACAGAATAAGGCAGCAGATGGGAAAAATGGATGTGTGTAGGAGAATGATTGGCAAAGGTAATCATGTCCCATCTCATTTTATCGTTGTATGACTGTTTCCTCCATTTCCCCCACATTGTATAAATAAGGAAAATATACTGGCCAGCTTCATGTGATGACAACAAAATATTTGATCCAGGCTACCTATGAAGAAAAGACTTATTTTGGCTGATGATTCTGGAGTTTTAAGCCCAAGATTGGGCAGGCCTAATTGTTTGGGCTTGTGGTGAGGGCAACACATCATGCTAGAAGTGCATGTTGGAGTTAGTGGTCACATCTCAAGCCAGGAAGCAGAGAGAGGGAAGGTTGGGACCCCACAGTTCCCTCTGAGGGCATGCTGCCAATGCTGTAAGGACTTCCATGAGGCCCACTTCTAGAAAGTCCACATCACATCCCAACTCTGCCATATGGGGGACTGAGCCTTTAACACGTAGGCCTGGGGGGACATTCAACATCCAAACAATAGCAGAAAGTAAGGGTCAAAGTGGCTAAGCTGTTTAAAATCACATATTTAGTAAGTGGCCAGACAAAGAAGCCAGGTCTAAACATTTAGAACCCACCATGAAAATGAAAAGAAATTGAGTGATGAAATTGAGATGCAGGAAAGAACACAAGTAAAACATTAATGTTTTACATTTCTGAAATAAATAATTTTAAGGACATTTTGATGGAACTTACCACAATCTGAAATTGTTTATGCATTTATCATCTATTTCCCTTATTAGAATGTAAGGCTTATTAGGACAAAGATTTTGTTATTCTTTTATTCCTTTTATTTATTTTATATTCCTGGTACCACGATTAGTACATGACAATTAGTAGATTCTCTAAAACTATTTGTTGAATAAAAAAGTAAATGAATGAATGAATGAGTGGGTGAAAACATACACATATTCCTTTGGAAAATCAACAACATAGAACTAAATACCAAAATACGAAGTTTGCAAATGATTCTGAATATCACTCAATTTTTCCTGAGTATTTCCAGGAAAAGATATATCAAATTATACAGATATCTTCTCCCCTTGTTAAATACATCAATAACTACAGTTATACCAATACTAAAGATACCCAATTCTGATTTTGTTCCAGGTTTTAACATCTATAATAATAAAGATAGTATCCTGACCACAGCAATATTTAAATTCTTATTTTAAAACATTATATAATTATTTCTCTTATTTAAAATAAAAGTCACATGTTCCTTCAATTTTCCTCATATAAATAAAAAATGATTTTTCTGTGCATAATCTAATTTGTAAATAGTTTTCCTAAAATATTCAAATAATGACCTGAACTTAATATAGTATTCCATTTATTGATTGACTTTTCAGGCACAAAACAGAATACGCACCCTGGCATCCAACCTTGTCAGATCTCGGAAGCTAAGCAGGGCCAGACTTGGATGGGAGACAACCTGGGAATAATGGGTGCTGGAGGCTTGGCAGAAGGACTAGGCAGACCACTGCTGAAACAATCATCCACCGATAACCCCATGAATAGCAGAGAAGCCCTGACAATAGTGCTGGGTATGGCACAGCGTTGGGTAGTGTTTTGTCTATTGTACATAGGGTCACTCTGAGTCGATGTAACTTGATTGTACCTAACAACAACATTTATTGACTGACTTTTTAGGAGCAAAAGACAATTACTACTCTCTTTGTTTTAGGAAACACCTCTATTAGTTAACCTAACAGTAAAAAGAATTATCCATTGTAACCAATACGTATGGTAGATTCAAAATGAATACCGGGGGAACTTGAAGCATTAACTAGTTTTCATAAAAACTGCTCTTAAGTCAAAGTCAAGGTCTTAAGAGACATCACAGATTTTTGCTTGCCTTTGCATCCTTCTGGAGAACACGCCTCAGGAAGCTCCTGGTTGGAGGTATCTGTGCAGACATGCAGAGTCCGCTTGACGCCAACCTGAAAGCCTGGGACCAAACATAGCCAACCCACAGCCTGCAGCGAAATCATCCACCCCCCCACACACAAACCACAGACCCATGAGTCAGAAAACAAACACCTGTGGTCATGATGCATTGAACTTTTGAATGGTTTGTTATGAGACATTATAGTTGCTATAGCTAATTAATAGCACTACCTTGGATTTGAGGGACAAAATAAATGTCAAAAGAAGAGATAAGACAAAAACAACGTTAAAGGTGCTGTCAGGAAAGGAGCACAAGAGAGCTTTTCTCTTTTTAGAAGTTGAGAGAGGATGAAAGTCATTTTAAAAAAATGCCCCCTTTGACCTCCTCTCAAGCACTGGATTAAATGAATTACTATCCCCTCATATTAAAATTTTAGTAATTAGGTTGCCCATTAATGTCAGCAGTGAATAAAAGATATCTAGTGGCAATGGAAAAGTTCAATTTCCTCAAGATCAAGTGGGATATGAAGGGAAGGCACAAATGGACCATGATTCAGTCTGTATGAATCATTCTTTCCAATGAAATCTTGTGTGCTGCCCCACCAGGTTAAAACATTGAATGTCCATTTACAGGGCACAGTTTACCTGATTTTGATACCCCAGTGCCATAGAAAAGGTAATATGAACTTGGGAAAATATAAAAGAAAGAAAAAGACAATGCTGTCGGCTTGGGAAAAAAATCAGAAATGAGTGTTGAAGCTTCACTTTGGGTATCTCTTTGCTCCCATCTTGCTAGGAGAAGCTGAATGGAAAAACTGACACACTATTTTTAAAACTGGGAAGTTAGAAAGTTACTCTTCAATGCTTTTATGGATATATAACTAATGAGAAATAAATCTAGTTACATTCTTTAACTCCTGCTTCCCCCCAAGAGTGATGGCTCTAATTTAGCGTGACCTGCTGTCAGCTCAGGAAATTTCCACACTGAGAGTTTCCTAGCAGAGTCAAAATCAGTCACAGTCAGAAACAGATAAAGATTGTTTTTATGAGAGTGCTTGCAACTGCATTTAAATTCTGTCTTAAAGAGTTGCAAAGTGTTTGGTTAATGATTTTCCATAGAGTCATTTTTAAACTATTTTGGCATATGCTATGAATAGTACATACATTTACTATTCAAAAATTAATAAAAGGCATTATATTTCTTGGAACAGAGTATCTTTGAGAAAGCAAACATCTGTCCCAGTACATAGATGTTATCCAGCTTATTAGAGGTGACAGACTTAGGCCTAGGTAGACCTTGGCCTGGCAACAGACTGGGAGTGAAAGAGGAATCTGGAATAGGCTTGGTCTCTCAGGCAAAGTAATGGTATGTGATCCAGGATAAGGGAACACCACATGGGTTTTGGAAATGTGGAGACTCCTTTTCTTTAGCTGAGTTAACAGCACAATCTCCAATGATGTTCTTTCTGTACAGTTCTGGGCTTAATATAAGGAGAGTCTCAGGATCCATCTATTCTCTTTCATCTCACCCCACCCACATCCCTCTGGAATTCTGTAAGATTGTTCAAGGAAGCCCAGTGAAAAGGCAGAGACAACGCATTTTGGAGATGGAGTTTAAAAGGAAGTGTGGATTCATCATTCATTACACAGTGGCTGGACTGAGAAACCACCATGGAACTGTGAAATCCCTGTCACTGCGGTAATAAGGCCAAGATGGAAGAGAAAAGAGCTTGCAGACGAATCTAAAAGTAATCAAATGGATTCAATAAAAACATTTACTTAGGCCAAATCCAACATTTGGGAACAAGTGAAGTATTCTACAGGCATTCAAAAGTGTAAAAACAATATAAACAATATAAATTTTATTCAAAGACAACTGAACTTCAAATAAACTTTCTTAAATATTGGTCAAAGAGTTCTGTTGAAAGAGAGAATAAAATTTTGATGAATCTTTCATTGCCAATTATTAGGATAGGAACTGAGTTGGTTAAAATCAGGGTCCCAGGTTCTTTCTCCTTTCTCATCTAACTCCTCCCTCTTCATAGTCAACATGATGGCTTTGCCTGGGTTGCATACTGACCCACAAATTAGATGTGAGCCAGGATTACATCAGAGCTGGGACTGAGCCCACCCTCTTATCACCATCAGCACATAGCATAGCACCCAGCATGTAACAGAAGCTTCATTAATATTTATTTTATGAAAAGCATGAATGAGAGACTCTTGATCAGAAGACAAGGATTAGGGTTTAACCCTTTGACTACCAATTTCAAATCAAAATATATGACAACGTGTATTTTATTTCCAGAAACTCTTCATTACAATAAACAAAACAAATATATGACTGGAAAAATAATTGGAATGCATAATATGGGTTTGTAAAATAGATTTTTCTTGACTTTCTGTCAAATTTATACACATTAACTCTTTGACATATGTGTGCTAGTGGTAAGCAGAGGGTTAAGGGGCTCAATAAACAATACATCTGTACCCTGCTTGGTTTGTAAGCTAAGAAGTAGGAAAAATGAGTATGACAGATAACAAAATAATTCCTAATAAAGTTGATCTGTCTTAAATGTGTGGACTAGTGGTCTTTCTGATACTGGGTCTCAAAATTAAACTTACCTACCCTATGAGTGGGGCTGGGATTTAGCTCAATTGGTAGAGCGCTGCCCTGCAGTCTCTGAGGTCCCGAGTTCAATTCCCAGCACCCCAAAAATGGGAGAAGGACCTGGCGACCCACTCCCAAGGCAATCCCGAAACAGCCATTGAAAACTCTATGAGGGTTGCTATGAGTCAGATACCGACTCTACGACTCTACGGTGCCTAACAGCAACAACAGCAACCCTATAAGTGCCAGCAGCTATAGCCCTGTGGCATCAATCCTGTCAGATCTCAGAAGCTAAGCAGGGTCCAGCCTGGTTAGTCCTTGGATGGGAGACTGCCTGGGAATACCAGGTGGTGTAGGCTTGGGAGACGGACCTGGCAACCCACTCTCAAAATCAATCCGCCATTGAAAACCCTATGAATGGCAGAGAAGCACTGACAATGCTGTTTCCTCCGTTGTACACAGGGTCCCTATGAGTCGGAAACCGACTCAATGGCACCTAAGAACAACAACAACAACCCTATGAGTGGAACATCGACTTGATGGCACCTAACAACAACAACAACTCAGGCATAAGCAGTGCTAAACCACCAGCCACCTTCTCCCCAAAAGAGAATAGAGATGGGGGCTAGTTTATCTTTTTTCCCAGATTTAGATTTGCCTATCAAACTGAATCTTTTGTCTTTTTGATGAGGAATAAATAAAGGTGGAGAGAGACTAAGAGTATCACATTAGGGAGGTTCCTCCACAACATTAAGAATGTAAAAGAGCCATCCCTCTCCTCCCACAGGGAAAAAAACTGCAACAGAACTGGAGGTGAGAGGTAAGGGCACTCTTGCAACTTAAAATAGTTATTTACTTTTAGTTTCTGATAGTAAATGTATTCCAAATTGATCATTTGTAGAAATTTTTAAATTTAACAAATGTTGTACCTCCACGAATTAGAAGTAATCCCATATAATCAAGAAGTGACTGGTTTTTACTCAAAGTACATTTCAAGCTCAGGGACAAATCCTGAGCACATCATTGCCCCTTAATGGGGGCATCAGTGAATGAGACTTCTTATGGAATTACATGTGAATCATGGGAAAAATCAAGTGTCAGCTTGAAATACTTTAAATCTCTCTGGACATTTGTGAAATATAGTAAGCTATATGCTATCCTATACATAAATACATTTTCACACAATGAAACACAGGAACAAATCATCAAAACATGCAAATATGGATTTGTATTTCAGAGCCAAGAAAAATAGAGCCTCACGAAAGTCCAGTTTCAACTGATTTTAAGGTCAGAGGTCTTTGAACCTACTGGACAGCAAATGGTTCTCATCAGAACTTAACAGTAAGGTCAGCCAAAAATTCACCCCTGAACTGTCAAATTGCTTAAAAGCCACTGAGAACATGGTAAAAAAGTTTAAGTTATATTCAAGGAAAAGTTTCACCATATTTCACTTTTCATAATGGAATTTTCTGATGCTATTTATTTTAAAAGAGCTAAAACATTTCAGATCGTGACAAATTATTGAAAATTATCAAAGTTATCCAAAAATAATGGAAGTAATACAAAGTTGTACCTATCTGGGAGACTTAGAAACTTAACAGGAATGGTTTAAAAGAGGAAGACAAGAAGTTAAATAATCAGATCTGCATATTTTACTTAGAGGGTTAAGCTTTTCATGGAATTGTATGAATTGAAGTTAAGTCAGTGGAAACTTCTGATTAAAATCATACATTTGATAAAAATTCATGAGTAATTCTGTTTCTATTTTTAGCTATAGTTCTTATGAAAACAATTTACAAAATCTTTTAGGCACATTCCAAGTCGGTGAATTACTTCTGATTTTATATGTGTCAATCACAAACAGGTATTTCTTCATAGTTTAGACCTCTTCCTCACATTTTCATATAATGTTTGTGTATATACAACTCAGTTTAGTTGACATATTTATAGACTTTGCTTTTCTTTGAATAACATTTCTTTGTCAAATATAAAATATGACACTAAGATTATACCAGGTTATTGAATGTTACTATAATTTAGCTGATTAAAACATATACAGAAGAGCTTGACCAAAATTCATGGCTATCACACAGCTGAACTCATTAATTAGAGAACAGTGGAATAATCAGTGGTAATTAGCCATCAGCTTCTTTTTCATGGTCATTTTCCTAATTAAAATGTTAGCTTTGATTTGAAGCATAGGGAATCCAAATTAAAAACTACTTATTCTAACTATAGACTACAGTAAATTTCAGTGAACAATCCACTGCTGGTTTGATGTTAAAATTTCTGTTAGTTGACATTCCCAAGTCCCATGAGTCTTTCTATCTGAAAGGTGAATGAATATTTTATAGAACCTTCATATAAAATTAATTATCAAACAAGTGTTAGAGCAAAGGAAGAATAAAAAAATACATTCAGATCTTACCATTATTCCATTAAAGAAAAAAAAAGGAAAGTTTTAATTTAAGTCTATAAATTACTCCCTAGCAGCTGACATTTCACTAAATATCTTTAAAATACCAAAGCAGAATTTCAGCCTCCCCACTCTAAAAAATAAGGCATTAAGATATTCATCTTAGGTGATAAATGTCTTAGTCTCTAATGGGAAAACAGAACAAAGTCATAAAAGAAAGGATACAACTGAAAGATTGTCCTCCTCCTGCTATTCACTAATCAGTATATTTATCAATGTGTGGAGAACTAGAAAAAGAATGGAAGAAAAGAAAGAAAATTTAAGTTTGTATTGCTTATTCACATCCATATACTTATGGGACTTCAGGATTACTATGAGCCAGACTTTTCCTTTATTCCCTTGAAAGGCTCTGATGTGACATAGAAGTTACTCATTGAGGAAGCACTCAGACATTGTTTCATAAATGCTTTATGCTTAGGCAAAGCTACGCATAAATGCTCACATAAGACAAAGTCTTTTTACAGCCTATGTGAGTACCCCATTTCAGTGTTTAACAACAGTCATGAAGTACGGCCTTATTCTGCAAGGCTATTCTTTCTCCCTGTTCTGTGCTTAAATGAGATTGAGAACATCTTGTCCTCATAGTATAATGACATTTCCTGTTCTAGAGTTCCTTTTTAAATCACCTTCAACCTTACCTTCTTTAGGCTAATTTCTAAGTCCACTCACTCTTTTCCAGAGTTTCATGTGCCAGGCTTTTATGTGTCCTTCCCTCCCACACCCTGAATCCCTAAAGAGACACTGTACCCTAGAACTGGTCCGTGGCTGAAAGGAGAATTTCCCCGGGCTCCTGCTGTGAATTCCCACTGCCTCACCACCTCCCACCTCTCTGCAACAACTCTGCATTCATTCCAGTCCTTAAACACACTCAAGAAAAAGAAACAATTTCATTTCGGGAATAGAGATTTCTTTCCATAACTTGCTTTCCCTCTCTGTCCCAAGGGAAGATCACAGAGCAGATTGAGCTTTGGGAGTCAAGTGGCAGACAGCTGTGGCTTCAGCTTCCAGCAGTCACACAACTCCAGAGGGACTGGAAGGTCAAGGGAAGCATGTAGAACCGCAGGCTGTTCACGTGGCTTGGAGGAGGAGATGACCAACCCCTAATAAAACACCGTCTGCCGGACATGCCATTGGGACTGGCATGCTAATTGAAAACAGCCAGAGTGGGTCTGCAGCTCTTTGACTTTAGCACTCAGCTTAGAACAACTTTTCCTTCCCCAGGAAAGGCAGTGCACAGCCAGTAAATCTGTGTTGTTACAAAAAAAAAAAAAAAAAAAAAAAAAGAAAAGAACAAACCAGGAACCCTGCTGTAGTCAAAGACAAAGAAACATTTCTCTTTAATTTCCTATTCAAGAATTTCATCTTATTTAATTTCTTTCTCTTCTGTTGGGCCAAATCTTGGCACTGCTGTATACAAATATTTTGCCGTGTAAGGGTGGGCATCTATGAACTCCATTCATTTATGAGCGACTTATTATTTTTATTGTGGGAGAAGGATGTGGCAGTCCACTCCTGAAAACAATCTCAAAACAGCCATTGAAAACACTACGAGGGTTGCTGTGAGTTAGACATGACTTGATGGCACCTAAGAACAACATTATTTTTGTTATGGTTTTTTTCCTAAACAAAACTAACATAGGCACATAGTCCAACTGTTTTATATTATTTTTGTGGGGCAATAGTAAACTGCCCATCTCACCCTGTTCTGTCTTGCTTTCCAGAACCAATAACTTTGAACTCTTTTAGCGATTTCATTTGCTACCTCTACTTCTTTGAATGACATGCTTAAGTGTTAGATTTTCAGAGTTAGTCATTATATATAACCTTTCTACTATGAAAAATGAACATTTAATTTGTATCACTCCACCTCTTCCTGATCCATCTTGTTTTTCTAGCAAGTCAATGTGGTTATATCATAAATATGGTTAAATAAACGATAAGGGTCTAGGGGTATAACTCAGTGGTAGAGCACTTGCCTGTGTGAAGAGTTCCATCCCAGCACTGCAAAATAAATAAATAAATGAATAAATTGTAAATATTCATATTACTATAAATAGCATAAGCTATCTAGCAGAAGCTATCTAGAATGAGAAAGACATCATGTTTGGGAGAGTGACAGGTCAGCGAAAAAAAGGAAAGCCCTCCTCCAGATGAAATGACACAGTGTCTGCAACCATGGGCTTAAACATAAATAAGATCAAGATCGTGTGCCTGGCACAGAATAGGGAAGTATTTCAATCTGCTGTACACAGGGTTGCTATGAGTCGGACTTGACTCAATGGCACCTAACAACAATGACAACATCTAGAATGACTACTCTTCACCATTTATATAACTTTTTTTGTTTCCCTTAGAGTTTAAATTTACTTTTTCTCATTTTTCCATTTTTTTAGTTTTCTATATTTTTTTGTTCATCCTCAAATTCTCCTGTTGTCTTTTCCTCTTTTCTCTTTCTTCTTTCCTCCCTCCCTCCCTCCCTCTCTTCTTTCTTTCTGTCTCTTTCTTTCTTTCTCTTTTTCTCTCTCTCCCTCCCTCTTTCTTTCTTTCTTTCTTTCTTTCTTTCTTTCTTTCTTTCTTTCTTTCTTTCTTTCTTTCTTCTTTTCTTCTGAGGTACTTGGGGTTGAACCCAGGGCACTCCACCACTAAGCTATACCTCCAGTCCCCATTTTTTATTTTTCCTTTTGAGTCAGGGTCTCACTAATTTGTTGAGGTTGTCCCAACTATTGTCTTAAGATTCTGTTTTCTCAT
>VMDO01030687.1:0-20982 GCA_007922755.1 Pedetes capensis
TTCAGAAGGCAGCTCGAGAAGACAAAAACAAATATTATAATGACATGTGCAAGGAACTGGAGGCAGAAAACCAAAAGGGAAGAACACGCTCTGTGTTTCTCAAGCTTAAGGAAGTGAAGAAAAAATTCAAGCCTCAAGTGGCAGTAGTGAAAGATTCTACAGGGAAAATATTAAATGATGCAGGAAACATCAAAAGAAGGTGGGAAGAATACACAGAGTCATTATACAAGAAAGAATTGGTAGATGACCAACCATTCCAAGAGGTTGCATATGAAGAGGAACCAACGGTGTTGAAGGACGAAGTAGAAGCTGTCTTGAAAGAACTGGCGAAACACAAGGCTCCAGGAATTGATGGGATACCAATAGAGATGTTTCAACAAACAGATGCAGCACTGGAGGTGTTAACATGTTTATGCCAATAGATTTGGAAAACAGCTACTTGGCCACCTGACTGGAAGAGATCCCTATTTGTGCCTATTCCCAAAAAAGGGGATCCGACTGAATGTGCAAACTATCAGACAATATCATTAATATCGCACACCAGCAAAATTCTACTAAAGATCATTCAGAAGTGACTACAGCAGTATATAGGCAGGGAATTACCGGAAAATCAAGCAGGATTCAGAAGAGGGCGGGAACCAGGGACATCATTGCTGATATCAGGTGGATATTAGCTGAAAGCAGAGAATATCAGAAAGATGTCTATCTATGTTTTATTGACTACGCAAAAGCATTTGATTGTGTGGATCATAACAAATTATGGATAACACTTCAGAAAATGAGAATACAAGAATACCTAATTGTGCTCATGAGAAATCTGTACATGAACCAGGAGGCAGTTGTTCGAATAGAACAAGGAAACACTGCATGGTTTAAAGTTGAGAAAGGTATGCATCAGGGCTGTATACTTTCATCCTATCTCTTCAATTCATATGCTGAGCAAATAATCGGAGAAGCTGGACTTTAAGAGGAAGAACACGGCATCAAGATTGGAGGAAGACTCATTAACAACCTGCGTTATGCAGATGACACAACTCTGCTTGCTGAAAGAGGATTTAAAAACATTTATTGATGAAGATCAAAGATCATAGCCTTCAATACGGGTTATGACTAAACATCAACAAAACAAAAATCCTTACGACTGGTCAGCATGCAACTTCACAATAAATGGAGAAAAGATTGAGGTTGTCCAAGATTTTGCTTTGCTTGGCTCTATAATCAACACCCATGGAAGCAGCAGTCAAGAAATCAAAAGACGCATTGCTCTAGGAAAAGCTGTGGCAAAAGATCTCTTTAGAGTATTGAAAAGCAAAGATGTCACATTGAAGACGAAGGTGCATCTGATTCATGCCATGGTATTTTCAGTGGCATCATATGGTTGTGAAAGCTGGACATTGAACAAGAGAGACAGAAAAAGAATTGATACTTTTGAATTGTGGTACTGGAGACGTCTATTGAATATACCATGGACTGCCAAAAGAACCAACAGATCTGTCCTAGAAGAAGTGCAACCAGAATGCTCCGTGGAAGCAAGAACGGCCAGACTGCATCTTACATATTTCGGACATGTAGTCAGGAGAGATCAATCCCCAGAGAAGGACATCATGTTTGGGAGAGTGGCAGGTCAACACAAAAGAGGAAAACCCTCCACCACATGGATTGACACAGTGTCTGCAACAATAGGCTTAAACATAAATAAGATCGTTTGCCTGGCACAGAATCGGCAAGTGTTTTGATCTGCTGTACACAGGGTCGCTATGAGTCAGACTCGACGGCACCTAACAACAACAAAAACAAGTGTTTTTTGTGTTTGAAAAATGACTTTTTTTATACATCCAATCTTCATTATTCTGTTATTCTTGTTGTTGTTGTTGTTTTAGTTATTACTATGAGAAGTTCATGGTCATTATAAAGAAAGAGGGAAACTGATTTTTTTTTCAGTACTGGGGGACCAAACCCAGGGCCTCATGTATATTTTGCAAACACTCTGCCAGTGAGCTCTACCCCCAGCCCCTCTTTTATTTTTTAAATTGAGACAGGGTCTTTCTAAGCTACACAGGCTGTCTCTGGGCTTGAACTCACAATCGTCCTGTCTCTGCGTCCTGAATCACTGGGATTACAAGCATGTGCCACCATGCTCAGCTCAAGAAACTGGTATTAAATAAAAAGAAGGCATTGTCCTGAGAGCTCCTCTGAGGCTCTGTAACACCAGGTGTCATGCCAACCAAACTGGCCCTGCCTGCACCCACCGATGCTCCCCTATGGGACCACTTTCTCCCTACAAGCCTTCAGTGGCATCTTCTCCCACCAGCTCCTCTGCTCAGTGCAGGCAACAAACGCAGAAGTGAGACCCTGGGCAGAGCTGCTGCCCACTGACAAGAGGGCGGGAAGCTGCTCCAAGGAGAGGAAATGGCACTGCAGAGATTCAACGGCACGGACAGCAGTGTGGTACTCCAGCATTATGGAAGCTTGGCAGGGGAGCAGGCTGCCGTGTTAGACCCTGCAATCTAAAGCTCATACCATGTTCCACAGACCACAGGGGAGCAGAGTGTAATGAGAGAAGTACACCAGTTTGTTGGCAGTGCCAGGACAAAATACCACACACTGGGTGGCTTAAGCAACAGATACTCATTTTCTCATACTTACAGAGGCTGCAAGTCTTAAGATCAAGGTGTTGGAAACTTTGGTTGCTCCTGAGGCCTCAATCCTTGGCTTGCAGATGGCTAACTTCTCCTTGTGCTTCACATGGTCATTTCTCTGTACTCACATGTCCCTGGGGTCTCTGTCTGCCCCAGTCTCTTCTTATAAGGCCACCAGTCATACTGGAAAAAGATCCACTCCAATAGGGCTCATTTTAACTTAATACCTCTTTGAAGGGCCTTATCTTCAAGTACAATCACATTCTGAGACCCTGGAGATTAGGAATTAAATATATGAATTTAGGGGTTGGGTGGGCAACACAATTCAACCCCTCACAGGGAAGGAGCGAGCGAGTGGAGGAGTGGCAAGGTCAAAGGTATCACAACCAGATCGCTGTGAGCCACAGAGGGCGGATGGCAGAGGGAGGCAACTCAGAAACTCTTGGTCTGTAAAGAAAAGATGAAACAATGAAGATAGGAGCTAAGGCGGGAGCTGTGGGCATGGAAGGTGGGGTGGGTCAGGGTGGGAGAAATGTGCTGAGAGGCATCAGGGAGCCCACACTTGCATCTCAGAGGCTCCTGGTCCAGCTGGTGAGAAGCCCTATTCCTGACATCAGCCTCAGAGGCCACTGTACCTCCTCTTCCCTCTCCACATCTAACCTGGCTGCCAAATTCCCCAAAGCAAGATAAACCCAAAGAATTCTGCAGAAACGCACATTGTAATGAAGCCTCTGAGAAGACGGAAGAAACCATGGATCTAGGTCGGCTGCAGAGTTGCTGATTTACAGAGTTAATAATAACCTCCAAGTGTGGTGCACACAGAGCTGCACACCCATGAATGTGCTGTTCCTGCCAGGTTTTTGGTACAAAAGTTATGCTGGTTTCGTAAAAGGAATTTGGAAGCTCTCCTTGTTTCTCTATGCCTTGAAATGCTTCAAATAGCACTGAAGTTAGCATGTCCCGAAAGATCTGCTTGGGTTCATTTATGAGCCTGGTGGTTCCCCTGCTTTTGAATACCTTAACATGTTTGTTAAGGTATTCCCATGAAAGAAAATGTGCCTGCCCATCACCCTCAGAAGGTTCTTCGTGCTCCTTTGGGTCCATCCCTCACCCACCACTGTCCCTGGACAACCCCCAACCTGATTTCTATTACAGATTAGTTTTCATGTTCCAGAATTTTACATGAATGGAATCAAACAGTATGCACTTTCTCTGCCTGGCTTTTTCCACACAGCCTGCAGTGCTCTTACAGAATCACCACTGTACATGCCGTTCACTGTTGACCAAAATGTCATATGCAGCAAAGACTCATTACTTGAGATTCACCCATGCTGTGTATATCAAGAGCTCATTTGTCTGTATTGCTGAGTAAACTTCCACTACATGACCATATCACCATTTGTCTGCACATTCACCAGCCAAGAGACATTTGAGTTGTTTCCACTTTGGGGCTATGGTAAATAAAGTTACTATAAACATTCATTTTAAGTCTTTGTGTAGACAACTTTTTTCCTCTTGGATAAATACTTAGGAGTGGAATGATCAGGCCACATGATAGGTGTATGCTTAACCTTTAAAGGAACTCCTAGTTTTCCAATGTGACCATTCCATTTTGCCTTCCTACCAGCGGTGTACAAGCGTTCTAGTTGCTCCATACCATTACCACCTTTAGGTAGAGCCAAGCCTGTGGTTTTCTGAGTGGTTGCAGCTTGAAAACGTTCTCAAACTCTTCTTATCTTAGGCTACATTGCTTGGCCAGCAGACCCAGATGCAAAGCTTGGATACCCATGCCTCATTCGAGCATGGTGGCTAGAGGTAAAGATGGACGGGAGATGGGAAGTTGATGCAGGGAAGGGGAAAGAGCAAGCACAAGGTGCTGCATTGCTGAGCTGGTCCCACTTGCGCAGAGCAGGACACTTAGTCACTCAGCCATGCAACATCTTTAGATAGGCTATGTGGACCTGCAGCTCCCTGATGAGTAAAAGAGAGAGGAAGGGAGTAAAATTATCCAGCAGTGGTTTTCCATCCCCTGCCCTTCACTGGTCCAGACAGGCTCCACAGGGTTTTAGCTCCCATGAATGGATTGTGTGGCCCCTTCTGACAGCTGCTGGGAAAAGGAGATGTGAAACCCAAAGGCACAGCACTTCCTTTTCCTTTAGAAACAGTGGGGGCAACAGAGCCTCTACATGTCCAGCCAGTTTGAAGCAGGGCACTGGAGTCCATACAGGGGAGGAGAGGTCAGGGTAGAGCCTGGACACTTCCCTGTGGAACCTGGAGCCCAACACAGTGAGGAGATGAGTTGATGGCGGGTAAGGGCTGTGCTGAGCAAGTGAATGGAGCTGGGGCAGGAGCACAGCCAGTGGGGTTGAGCAAAGTTGAAGAGGTCTGAAAATTGAGAACAATCTTCAAAAAGAGTTTGTATCCATTGTAATCTTTCCCATAGCCCTGGGATGCAAGAGAGGATTTGCAGTTCTGTATTTCAGAAGAAAGTCAGGGCAGAGTGCAGTAGCTCATGCCTGTAATCCCAGCAACTCAGGAGGCAGAGGCAGCAGGATCGCAGGTTCAAGGCCAGAGGCAGCCTGAGCAACTTAGCAAGATGCTGTTTCAAGATAAAAAATAAAAAATGGTGGAGGGTGCAGCCTAGTGGTAAAGCACTTGCAAAGTATGTGCGAGGCCCTGGGTTCAACCCATAATTACTAGGGAAAAAAAAGAAGAAGAAGAAAATGAAAGTGAGGACTTCACCACACTTGCCTGGGATCGTGCATCAACCAAGGGTGACACACTTGGGCCTCTGGATGCTGGGACCAGAGCTCTTTCCACTGTGCGTAAGTGGTTGCAAAATGTTCTCAGTTTACATTCTGGGACCAGGTTTGGTTTAGGGGCACCTCTGGAAGGCAAAGCTGCACATCCTGAATCTTCTGTTTATTCTTAGGGGGTGACGCAGCAGCAGGTCCATAACTGGCTACCCCAGGCCATCACAGGGAAGGGAAAAGGACCTGAGGTCCAGTCCCATTTTGTGTACTGTTGGGCCAGTGATTATTCCCTTTGGGCCTCCATTTGCTCATTCACTCAGCAAATACTTGGTAAGAGTGTGTGCACTAAATGTCAGACATTGTGCTGTGAGGGGTTCCCAAAAAGAGAAAAATGATCCCTGCCCTCCCCCCACCCAGTTCTGGGGATCAAACCTGAGGCCTCCCATATGCGAGAGAAGTACTCTACCACTGGGCTACATCCTCAGACACCATCATGAAATTTTTAATCCTGACTCACATTACATGGGAGATTCATTAAGATAGAGTCAGCCCTCCACACAGTTGTACTTGCATAAAGATGGCCACAACATCTTTGGTGATACGATCTCAAAGATGATACGATATCATCTTTGGTGATACTATCATGTATGTGGTGCATGGTTGATCGAAAGACCATTATGTGGCACATGATTGTATATGGGAGTATGTGTATGGGTTCTATGCTTATACATTGTCCTTTTATATAAGGAATATCAACGGATTTTGATACCTGCAGGGGTCCTACAAACAATTCCCTTTGGTTATCAAGAGGTGATTGTACCTCCTAGGGCCGTGGAGAGAATTAAGTTAGTTAATACATGTAAAGCACTGACCATGCCTGTGTATCTCAGATACTCAAACATGATGAGGATGAAGAAGACACTTGGCCTCCTGGGAAACCTTGGGTTTGTTCTCTAATCTGCATGCTTTCAACAGTTTCAGAGGGGTAAAAAGTTAGATGTAGATTAGAACCCTGTGCAGATTAGATTTGTGTGTGTATTAGATTCACAGTTGACAGCTGGTTTGGGGGAAAATTATAGAACTGCTGTACATGTCACAAACACAACGCAATGTGATAATTTAGTATTCAGTTCAATGTGGATTAAATTTGTGAATATATGGTAATCAGCCTTTTGAGTAAGACACTTATTTTCTCTGTGCCTCAGGCTCCCCATCTGTAAAATTGTGCTTCATTTTTGTGTTTTTGAACGTGAAATGAAATAAGGAAATGAACTATTTGCAAAAAATAACCCAACTCTTCACCCTCCTTTCTGTCCATGACCTTTTACAATGCTTCCTGTCAAGTGGTGGAGTCTCCTTCCCCACTCCCTTCAATGGGGATGACCTTTTAACTTGATTTGGCCAACTAAGTATCTCTTCTCACTTTGGGACCTTGATGCCGCCATAAGAAGAGGCCCAAACTAACGTGAAGGATGAGGAGAGACATATATTCGGTCATCTTCATCAACCCGGCCAATTCAGTACCTCCTCACAAGCACAGCCAGCCTGCTGGCCTGCACTTAACTACAGACACACAGCAGAAGACCCACCCAACTAAGCCCAGTCTATACTGCCAAACCACAGAATTGTGAGCTAATGGCTGTGTTTATAAATCATTCACTGTGGGCCATTATGATACACAAGAAGAGCTAACCAATACATCATTTAAAATGCTCAGCTCAGTAATCACAGCCTAATTAACAGAATAATGACAATGATGACAATGATGTCACAACCTTGACTATGACAGTATCCATCCTTGAGCCTCTTATTGGAAATATAAGAAAAGATTATCTTATAACTTCTTTCCTAAAGCAGCTGTCAGATGACATTATTCAAAGGGAAAGACAGACAACAATAACTCCCAATGAACACCCAGTTATTTATTCTTCAAAGTCTTGACCAGCTACAAAGACCTCATGTCCTGCTAAGAACATCCGACTTTGTGTCCACAGCAAAGAATTATTGGCAGGTTCTAAGCCACTGGGAGAGGTAGGAGAAGAGGTGTTTTAGAAACACCTTGAAGTGAGCAGGAGTGAGCCAAGGAACAGATCACCTGAGGGACGCCTGGTGCAATGGTCCAGAGGAGCAGCAAGATCAGCCTCCTGCTCACACTTTCTATAACTCTCCATGGCTCTTCAAATAAACCCCGGCCACCCTAAACTACGCAAGGCCTGATGTGACTTGGCCTCTGCCCACCTGAACCATTCTCCCTACTCTGTTCTACGCAAACCTGGTTCTCTTAGTTCCTCAAATTGCCTGACTTGTCTTCCCTCAGTGCCTTTGCACATGCCACCCTGCTGTTTTCCCTCCCTCTCCACGTCACTATGCTCACACTTCAGATTTCTGTAGCTCTGATGCCACTGGATCCTTCATCTAGACCAGGTCTCCCCACAGTACCCTCTAAAACCTTGCACCTTTCTTTCACAGCAGTCATAATGGATTATACTTATGTAGATAACACCTGAGTGATGACGCGATGGGCATTTGTCCCCCCACCGGACCACGTGCTCCACCAGGGATGCAGCCAGGTCTGTCTTGCTTTTTTCTGTGTCCCAGAACTTGGCCGAATCTCTAGCATGAACGAGGAATGAAGAAAATGTCACAAAATGAATGGATGCCCCTAAGTCAAAACCTTCTGGAGCAGAATATTCCTGCTTATCCCAAGTTTCTTGTGCTGAAATGAAATAGGAGAACAGAGGCCACAATCCTTAGAGCTCTTCCCTCAGGGGAGAAATCTGTCTCCTCTGAAAGGGTGGCCCAAGACCATGGCACCAGGTTTACAGCCAAAGGACACATTCAATCTGGCCAATAAATAACCCAGCCCACTACCCAGTGGCTGAGCAGGAAGTCCTTGAGGAGAGAACAACACTGATGTGGAACACTGAGTCCTCAGCCTCAAGGACACAGAACTCTCCTGCAGGGTTTTAATGTCTATTTGAAGAAGGAATGCTTTCCCAAGCCTTGCTTCGTAAACAAGTCTGAGATCCCAGGCAAACAAATAGCCCCTGTCTGGACATCAGATGTCTGGAAGACTTCATCTGGTGGCAGCAGAAAGACTCAAGAAATCTTCAAACAGCTGAAAGCAACCAAAAACCTCTGCCACCACAGTCTACTGTCGCCAAACAGGACAGTCACTGACATGGCTCCCCTTCATCCTGCAGAATCCTTCACGGCACTGGCAGTTTCAGGCTTGTCGATGGTTATTTGTAGGCTGAGGTGTCCATCTGTCCCTGTCTCCCATGAGGCTGTAAGCTCCACGATGGCAGGGAGCACATCTGGCCCATTCACTGTTTCCCCACCCACAGCTCAGTGCTTTGTGCAGAGCGGCCTCCATAAATGTCTGCTGATTCAATAAGCAAAGGGGAAAGGAGGAGCTACACACGGGGGATGGAGAGGTCAACCCATGTAGCTAGATAAATGTAACACACTAGAGACATGGAGTGGAGGGCGGATGAGACTCGGGGCCTCTGAATCAAGCCACTTCTCAAGTACCCACCATCACTAGAATTTTCGGCCACATGCACTAGGGTATATTCCCTTTATTGGTTAATCCAGGTCCATACAAAGACTTGCATGAATGTTCACAGCATGTTTATTCATAACAAACACTTAGGGAAACAACCAAAATGTTCATCAGCAGGTGATGAATACACCAACTGAGAGAACCACACAACAAAACCACGTGATGGAATACCACTCAGTAACGCAGCCACAAAGGGAACCATCCATTATGGACTGAATGCATCCCCCTAAAATGTATATATTGAAGCACGAGCCCCAATTATGTCTACATTTGATGACGGCGCCTCTAAGGAAATAATTAAGGTTAAATGAGGTCAGGGAGTGGGACTTTAATGTAATGGGACTGGCTTCCTTATAGGAGGAAATTCCAGAAAGCAGGCACTCTTGCACACATGGGCTAGCACACACACACATTCTCTCGCTCACTCATTCTCTCTCTCTCTTCTCTCCTTCACGCGCACACACTAAGCAAAGGCATGTGAGGACGTGGCAGGAAAGTGGCTATGTGCAAGCTAAGAAAAGAGCCCCCACCAGAAACCAAGCTGGCTGGAACTTGTCCTGGCAGCCCGAGCAGATGACGACAATGCCGACACGGGCCAACAGTACAGACAACCCTTGTAGACACCGTGCTGAGCATCGTATACCACAATCAAAGGACTGTGTACTTTAGGATTCTGCTTCAATACACTCCGTGATGGGTAAACAAAACTACGAGGAAAGGATTGAGATCAGTGGCTGCTGCCAGAGAGGTGGGAACTGATTGGGCTGGGACATGAGGACATTTCTGAGGAGCTGGAGAGGTTTTATACCTTGACTTGGGTGGTAACTACATGGACGTACACATGCATAGAAACCATCAAGCCTCACATTTAAGATGCAAGTGTTGTACAGTATGTAAATTACATCTTGATTTTTTTAGGGTGGATTAGGTTCTTCCTGAGGTTGCTCCTAACTCTCTCGAGTTTAGGATTCTGGGGTAGGTCCTGCTGTCCCTCATTTACAGGGCTCCTGTGCTATTGGCAGAAGGGTGCTAGGATAGGAAGTCAAAGACCTGGGCACTGAACACTGGCCAAGCAGAGGTGCTGGACAGTGGAAACCGAGTGAAAGCAGAGGAAGCCAGTGAGGGCCAACAAGATGAAACAAAAAGGGGAGGAGAAGAGAAGGAGAAGAGAAAGAAGAGGACCAAGAGAGAAACTGAGAGGAGGCCTATGAGACAGCGGCCCAGAGAGGAAGGAGACAGAGGAGTGGGGGATTGCTGCCAGCATGGCGGACTTGGGCTGACGGGAGGGAGTTCCTCTTCTTCATGTAGCCTTCAAAGTGTCCCCAAACCATGTGATCACTTATACTTGTGTGTCAGGCTTCCCAAGGACTAGAAGGCTCTGAAGCGCAGGAACCTGCTGCCACTTACACTCCTCCTGCCGTCATCCACATCTGTCCCCAGCAGGGGCCAGGGTCAGATGGCTGAGAGGAGTGACTGGGTCATTTCCCCCACCAGCAAGCACTGAAGGACACTGCGAGGCACTCATATCCTTTGGATGTGGAGGGGGAAGGTCAATGGCTCTAACCGTTGGGCTTCCCTGCCAGGTCCTGGTGTCGGTCTGGGGAGAAAGCCATGAGGCACTGCCCACCCCTGCCAGGGAGCTGTGCTATTACACAGGCCACAAGAGCTGATGGAAGTCTCACACCCACGCTGCAAAGAGATGTGTGCCTGGCAAAACAACGTGAGTCCTGAGTGTGAAGACCAATCACAGAGGGGGCCCAGAGGCATTTGCAAAGTGGAGCTCACCTGGGTCAAAGGTACAGGGTTAAGACTGCGGGAGGACAAAGCAGGGCTGCAAGAGGATCTTCCGAGGCTGGTGAACAGGAGATACCACTGCTGGGCGCAATGTGTGTCTGCTGTACAATTTACCAGGGCTCACTGGACTTGGGTTTAGTGATCAGATCACAGATCTTCCTCCTTTCACCTTCCTTTCCAGGTAGCTCAATGGGTGACTAACTACCAACCATCACTGAAGAAGCCCAATTTAAGACTTAAGAGGTGGCCAGGCATGCTGGTGTACACCTGTCATCCTGGCACTCAGGAGGCTGAGGCAGGAAGATAGTCCTGAGTTTGACGATAGCCTGGTCTACATAGAGAGTTCCAGGCCAGCCTGGGCTACACAATGAGACCATGCCTCAAACAAACAAACCAAAAGTCTTAAGGGATGGTACCAAGCCTGGATTCTGCTAGTTCTCCTTTTATCCACTGCCAAGTTCATTCATTTCCTTAGAGGACAGCCCCAATGACATGCTAGCCATGCCTCAGCATGGTGTCTAGGATGGCCAGGCTTTCTGAAGTCTACACAGTGCTCAGCCACACAGAACTAGCCCACAGTCCCTTTAGGGGACTGATATCTGCCTGACAGCCGAGCCCTGAGATCTGGGAATTTTCCATCTTTTTGTTCCCAGACAGCCTGGTCTGAAACCCTAGACCTCTGGTGTTATGTCAGTTTGCATGTGCCCTGGGGGTGACAGCGCCGAGGTCTGAGTTCTCTTCCGGTCTCTCTGGCTGGGGCAGTCCCTGTGTTCTGAATGTGGTTGCAGGATGTCACGAGCATGGTTCTGTTTGCATCTTTGGCAGTCCCCACGCAAGAAAGGAGGCCAGGGTTCAGTCTTGTCTCTAACGCCAACTGCATCCAGGGTTTGAGTCAACAGAGGGGTTGGGCTTTGAGGAATCTGGGAAGAAGAAGACTGGATTTCACTTCTCCCTCCCTGCCTTCATTCCATGCTGCAGCATCAATAGCCTGTCTGCGGTGTAGGGTTAAAACCTTATTTTGAGAGCAGATTCTAGTCCCCTACCAGGTCACTGTGTGACCCAGGGCCATACACTTGCCATCTCTGTACCTCAGATTCCTTACCCTTTTTTTTTTTTTTCATTTTTTTCAGCTTGGCGATTTGTAGCTTCTCTGAGGTCCAAGCTCACCAGTCCTCTGAAAGAAATCACAATTTTCCTTGCTTTTCAAAAACAAAGGACAAAAGCCAACAGGCCATTGCTTATCTCTCCCACTCCTGTCCAACAATGGAGCCATGGTTTCTCTGTAGGGGGAGTTAGCATAATTGGCCTCCCAGACTGCAGAGAGGAATAAATGCCATCATAGACTCAAAAAGAATTTGCAGACTGACATAAGTGATGCAAATAATTTATACCAGCATCGGCCCCATCCTCTCCCAGGTCCCACACTCTGCATGTCTGCCTGCTTCTTCCATACCACCCAATCTCCCAGCTTCTCCTGGGGGGGGGTCTCCCTCAACAGAGCCCAGCTGTAACCACCAATCCCTGCATTCACAGGGCTTTGGGTGCACCTGGCCCTGTGCAAAATGCCTTGTGATCACATCTTTGTGAGGCACAATGGTATCCCTCCTACCTTAAAGACAAAAGGACCAGAAGACTGAAGGACAGAGTTCAAACAGGATTGCAAACTGTATGACATTCTTTCTTATTATTATTTTTCTATAGTACTGGACGTGCAGCCGTAGCCCTGTGGTATCTGATCCTGTCAGATCTCGGAAGCTAAGCAGGGTCGGGCCTGGTTAGTACTTGGATGGGAGACCACCTGGGAACACCAGGTGCTATAGGCTTGGGAGAAGGACTTGGCAACCCACTCCCAAAAAACAATCTGCCATTGAAAACCGTATGAACAGCAGAGAAGCACTGACAATAATGTTTCCCCTGTTGTATGTAGGGTCACTACAAGTTGGATACCGACTCGATAGCACCTAACAACAACAACAACAGTACTGGGGTTGAACCCAGGGCCTTGTACGTACTAGGCAAGTCTCTACCACAGGGCTGCACTCCCAGCCCCTTTTGTATTTTTTTATTTTGAAACAGGATCTCGCTGAGTTGCACAGGTTGCCTCTAGCCTCTAACTCACTATCCTCCTGCCACAGCCTCCAGAGCTGCTGCAATCACAGGCATGTGCCCTGGCACCCAGCTCTGAAATTCTTACTCTTCCCTGAGGCTCAGCTCTCAGCTGTGCCTTTGGCACAGATGCATGTGTATCAGTGTATGTTCAAATGTCTGAGTTACTGTGCCTGTGTGCAAGTGTATGTGTGTGTTGGGGTGTTTGCTAATGTGTATGTTGCACAGTATATTGTGTACTGTGTTGCACAAGTCTGGGTGCATATAGTGAATGAGCCACTGCGAGTACACCACTGGGCCTGGAACAAGTAATATCGCTATTAGGTGCCGTCAAGTCAGGCCCAACTCATAATGACCCTATGTACAATGGAACAAAACACTCCCCAACACTGTGCAATGCCCGGTCTATGTCAGTGCTTCTCTGCTATTCATAGGGTTCTCAGGGGCTGATTGTTTCAAGATTGCTTTGGGAGTGGATTTCCACATCTTTCTCCCACTTCTGCGGTGCTGGGGATCGAAACCTGAGCCTCAGAAAGCACAGAGCAGCATTCTATCAACTGAGCTAAACCCCAATCCCTCTGGAATACAGTAAGTTCTAAAAATTGTTAATTATGGTCATTATGAAGGCTTGGGACAGATGTATTCTTTTTGTTAATCAAGATGTAACACTCAATAGAGTACATAAATTATAATTGTGGATTTGATCAAATTGTGCATGTATATGTATATGCACATAGCCACTACCCAGATCAACCAAGACACTAGACACTTCCAGCTCCACATTGGGCTCTCTCAAGCTCAATTTCTCAACTATTCAGATCTCCATTGTGAATCATGCAATGCATAGTCTTCTGTGTCTGGCATCTTCTGTTCAACATAATGCCTATAGATTAATCCAGGTGGTTGTGTTTAGCAGCAATTTTTTTCTTTCGATTTGCTGTGTAGCACTGCATTGTACAAACTTGCCCCACGTATTTATCCATTCTCTGTTGACGGGCATTTGGTAGGCTGCCGGTTTGGGTGGTCATGAATAAAGCTTCCATGAACAAGTCTTCTGTGGACATAAGCACTAATTTTGGCTGGGCATCGACCCAGAAGGGAATGTGCTGGGTCACAGTGTATATGCTTTAGTGAATGCTGTCAGACATGTTTCTACAGTCCTGCTAAGTGATGACCCAAACAGCAGCAGTGAGGCTTCTACCTTCTTCATCTCCATATTTTCAATGCTGCCGCAGGCTGGTTTCTCCAGAGCAGATGCTGCGATAGAGCTTGGGTCATGAGTTGCTCTTTGGGGAATAAAGAAATCTGTGAAGAGGAGAAGCAGAATGGGGCAAAACAAAAAGCACAGCTGTGATGCAGGTCCAACGAAGCCCCAGCCAACTGGGCAGGAACCCACATCTGGGGGAAATACAGAGCAGACCTCTTAGGCCAGCCTCATTCAGTCACCAGAAGGGGATTGTCTGGGCGGGGCCTGACCCCAGACTGGGCGGCTCTCAGTAGCAGAGGGAGAGGCTGAAGGAGATGACAGCTGGAGGCCACTGCTGATGGTAGTAATTCTCCACATCCACCTCCACTACCACTGCTTACTGTCATTTTAATCTGCATTTCTATCAATTAATGATGCCTCTATGATTATTAGGCATTTGCATGTGCTCTTTTGCACAGTGCCTAATCATGGTCTTTTGCCCATTTTTAAAACTGGGATGTATGTCTTTTTCTCATTGATTTATGCAAGTTCTTTATATATTCTAGATAAGAGTTCTTTTTCACAGACATATTGCAAACATCTTCTCTCAATCTGTTTTGTTTAAATTCCTTTTGCTTAATCCAAGGTCAAGAAGATATCCCTCTATTTTTTTCTAGGAGGTTTATAGCTTTACTGTAGGTCTATGATCCATCTTAAATTAGTCTTTGTGTATAAGGTAGGTTCATTTTCTTTCCCATATGGATATCCATTCAAGTTTGCATTTGTGTGTGTGTGTGTGTGTGTGTGTGTGTGTGTGTGATTGACTGATTCATTGACTGACTGGTTGAGGTACTTAGGGGTTGAAACCAGGGCCTCACACTTACTTTGAAAATGCTCTACAACTGGGATGTTTCCCCAGCCTATTTTTCCTTTTTCTTCTTTTCCATTTTTCTTTTTTTGGTTGTTGTTTCTGTATTGAAAGGATGAACTCAGGATCTCATGCCGTGCACTTTACCACTGAGCTGTACCTCTAGGCCATTTTTTACTTTTTATTTTGAGACGGGGGTCTTGCTAAATTACACTGGCTGCCTCTGGCCTTGAACTTGCAACCCTCCTACTTCCACCTCCTGAGGAGCTGGGAATACAGGCAAGTGCCACTGTGCCTAGCTAAAATTCTTTTTTTTTTTTTTTTGGCAGTACTGGGGGTGTTGAACCCAGGGCCACATGCTTTACAATCATTCTACTACTGAACAGTGCCCTCAGCTCATTTTTTATTTTTTATTTTGAGACAGGATCTCACTAAGTTGTGCAGGCTGCCTCTTCTGCCTCCTGAATTGCTGGAATTACAGGTGTGTGCACCTGGCTCGAGCTAGTATTTATTAAAGCGATCATCTTTCGTCATTAAATTGTAGTGCATCTTTATTTTAAATCACAGGGTTGAAGATATATGGGATTGTTTCTGGGCTCCCTATTCTATTCTATTGGTCTATTTGACTATGATTATGTACACTATCTTGTTACTGTGGATTTATAAAAACTCTTAACATCTGGTAGGGTAAGAATTCTGTTGTTTTTTCTCTTCTAAGTCCTTTGAATATCCATATAAACTTCACAATCAGCATAACAATTTCCTAGTTAGTACACGCTGGGATATTGCCTTGGTCTGTATTGAAATATACAGATCAATCTGGGGACGACTGACATGTTAATATTAAGTTGCCCAATCAATAGACACAGTACAGTCCTCAAATTTGTTTGGGTCTTCTTTTTCTTTTCACCGTGCTGGGAATCAAACACAGGACTTTGAGCTTGCTCAGCACGTGCTCTACCACTGAGCTACACCCCCAACCCCTCTTCTTTAATTTCTAGGAAACGCTTTTTACTTTTCATCATACAGGTCCTGTACTTCTTTCATTAGATTTATTCATATGTATTTGACAATTCTGGGTATTGCTGTAGATGGCATTCAAAATTTTTCATTTCCTAATTGTTGCTAGTACATAGAAACTCAATTGGTTTTTATATGATTATATCCAGCAACCTTGCTTAATATATTTAGACCCGACTCAACGGCACCTAACAACAACAAACTAATAGCTTGTAGATTATTTTGGATCTTTTCCATACACAATAATGACAGCATGTTTCCTTTCCAACCTTTATTCTTTTTATTTTTATATCTTGTCTCATTGAAATGATCAGGTCCTACTGTAGAATGTTGAGTAGAAATTACAATGATGGACACCCTTTTCTTGATTCTATCCTTAGAGAAAACACATTCAGCACTTCCCCATTAGTGATGATGTGATCTGCATGTGCATACATGCATGCCTGTGTGTATTCAGCAGATACATGTTAGCAGATTTTAAAATCTCTTTAACCCCTCTTTGACAGTTTTTATCATGAATATGCGGTGAGTTTTAACAAACATCTTCCTGTATCTACTGATGATCACTCACATCTGTACTTGCAGCTCTCCAAAGCTAGGAAGAGGTCTGAGTAGAGTCCAGAAAAGGTGGCTGTGAGAGGCTGGGAGACACCCCTAAAGACACAAGTAATGACATCTCTGGGACAGCTGACCTCAGTCCTTATGGAATTCTACATTGCTCATCCTCAGTAAGGACTTAGACTCTGTTTTCTACATGGGAACTAGTGCCTTTCTAGAGCCGCTACACAGGCTCTTGGTGTTTCCGTGTGTCATGCCACTGTGCAGCTCTCAGGAAGGACCAGACTCTGGGCTAGAACCAACAGGCATGTGTCTCCTCCACCTCCACACTGTTCCCCTGCCAGGGACCAAAGATCACACACAAGCAGGGAAAGAGCAGTGGAAAATGCATCAAATGATTCCCTCCCCACCGCCTTCCATGTTATCCACTGGCCAGTTGTCTTGTGGATTCTTGCGGTCTGGGAAGACTTAGAAAGTTTCCTTCCAGAGCCCCATAAAGCCAAAAGTGGAACTGCCCCAGGCCATTTTTGTCCCTGCATCTCCTTTCATAGGATTTCTGGATCACTGCAGAGAGATTGTGGGTTGTAAGGCAGTCACAGGAGAGGGCCCATCGTTTCAGACAGTTGCCTTAACTCAAAGATTCAAACCCTGCAATTCCCACACTGGATGCCTCAGTCCACTGAAATAAAAGTTTTGCCTCCACAAAATGACCATGATATTTACTGTTTCTGCAGCCTCTGTTCAGCCTCCCTCACCACCTCCCACAGCAGATCTCTGTTCCAGCTAGACTAGTGTGGAAGTTAGGGATTGAAGAGTTACAAGTGACAGATACTGATGGTAAACTAGCCCAACCACTCAAAAAGAGGGGATTTATTGGTTCACATATCTAAAGAGTCTATGGGAAATGGCTTCAGGATGGCCAGGTCCAGGTGCTCAAACACTGTCATCAGGAATGTGAGTTTCTCCATCTTTGACTTTGCTTTATCCTGTGTAGGCTTTATTTCCTGGCAAGCTCTTCCTTTGGGGTGATAAACAAGATCTGGGCTTACATCTTTCCAGGTTGGTAACTCCAATGGAAAGAGAATCCCTTTTTAACAGATGAGGCAAAAGTCTCAGAAAAGTCTGCAAGTAGTTCAGCTCAGTTCACACACTCCTATAGAGAATCGGCCGCACTGGTAGCACAGAGTCTGGGAAAGTGGAAAGGATAGATCCTGAGAGGAAAACTGGGTGACATGATAGAATTAAGGGTGTCAGGCAGGTGAAATCACCAGGTGCCACCTCCTCCACCTGTCCATTCCTACCATCATGACTCTATGCATATTCCCCTTTCTAGAATGTTCTCTCACTCAGGCTTACTGCTTCTCCTCCTACAAACCCCACTTCCGCCCAAAGCCTTCATTGGCCTTCCAGCCCACAGAGACTCCTTTCCTTCTTTAATACATTTGCCAAATGACCTATACATTCAATGTATTGTCTTTTTCAGTACAGATGCAATTGTTTTGAGGCTTATTTTTTAAAAAATAATTTTTATTAGTAACTCTTTTGTTATTGTTATTGTTAGGTGCTGTGGAGTAAGTGTCCGACTCATAGCGACCCTACGTACAACAGGCGAAACACTATTGTCAGTACTTCTCTGCTATTCATAGGGTTTCCAATGGCGGATTTACTTTTAGGAGTGGGTTGGTGGGTTCTTCTCCCAAGCCTATGGTATCTGGTGTTTCCAGGCGGTCTCCCATCCAAGGACTAACCAGGCCCAACCCTGCTTAGTTTCCCAAATCTGATGGGATCCAGTGCCACAATGCTAGGGCTGCAGGCAGTAACTTTTTCAATCAGTGTAAAAATCGATGGATTTCATTATGACTTTTCCATAAACACATTTCACTGTACATTGCTCATGTTCACTCTTCATTCCCCTCTCATGTCCCCCTGTCCACTGATCCCCTTCTCCCCACAAATGGTCCCCCTTCTTCTTACATGTCTTGTATGTGTATGTGTATCCAGATTCTGCCTATAAGAGAAAACATGTGATACTTCTCTTTCTTTATTCCTACTACCCTTTCTTGTTGTTCCTCCCCTCCTCGCTAGTCTTCTTTCTCTCCTGGAATAGTCCCCCTTCTACTTCCATCACACACACACACACACACACACACACACACACACACTTCCAATATATATATTAAAATCTAGTATCCACATATAAGAGAAAACATCCAGTATTTATCTTTGTGGGTCTGGCTTATTTAACTCAAAATGATGGCCTATAATTCCATCCATTTTCCTGCAAGTGCCCTATCATTCTTCTTTATGGCTGAGTGAGACTTCATTGCATATATATGCCACACTTTCTTTATCCATTCATCCACTGACGAATGTACAGGTTGATTCCATGTCTTGGCTATTGTGAATATCTCAGTAAACATAGATGTACAGGTATCTCTGTGGTATACTGACTTAGATTCCTTCAGATATATACCCAGCAGTGGTACAGCTGGGTCATATGGTCATTCTATCTGTAGTTTTTGAGGAACCTTCATACTGATTTCCATAGTGGCTACACCAACTTACATTCTCACTGGTAGGGTACAAGGGATCCTTTCTCCTGCACCCTTGCCAGCGTTTGTTGTTAACTGGGATGAGATGGAATCTCAATGTAGTTTTGATTTGCATTTCTCTGATAGCTAAGGATGTTTAACTCAATGTTATTTTAAAATAAAAATAATCTGAATATTTCCTTCTGACTGTAACAAAATAATTTGTTCCCAAAACAAATCAGAAAATACAAAGATGAGCTGGGGACAGTGGCACACGCCTGTAATCCCAACAAGTAGGGAGGCTGCGGCAGGAGGATCACAAGATCGAGGCCAGAGGCAGCCTATGCAACTTAGCAAGACCCTGTCTCAAAACAAAAATTTTAAAAAGGGGCTCTGGGGCGCATAGCTCAGTGGTAGAGTGTGCTTGCCCAGCCTGTGCAAGGCACTGGGGTCGATCCCCAGCAACACACACACACACACATGCACACGCACACGATGAAATCCTGCATCACACACAGAGACTGCTGTGAAATGACACTGGAATAGAAACTGGAGAGATACTGGGCACGGTGGCGCACGCCTGTAATCCCAGCGGCTCGGGAGGCGGAGACGGGAGGATCACAAGTTCGAGACCAGAGGCAGTCTGTGTAACTTTGCGAGACCCTGTCTCAAAAAAAAAGTTAAAAAAAAAAAATGGGCTGAGGGCGCAGCTCAGTGGTCCAGCACTTGCAGAGCATGCAGGCGTGAGACCTTGGGTTCAACCCCCAGTACCACAAAAAAAAAAAAAAAAGAAAGAAAGAAAGAAACTGGAGAGAGAGGAGTAAGTACGGATCGTTTCAGGGTGGGGGCTCTTGTGGGAAGACATGGTAGGAATGAGCTCGGCAAGTTTGAAGAACTCATGGGATCTCAGCGAGCAATGGAGAGAGGAGGTCAGAGTTATGTAAGGGATGAGATCTGCCTGAGGGTCACATGAGGAGGCCAGCTTTATTCTATTGACACGGGAAGACTTTGAGTGCGAAGCAGCACGACCCAATTGGTGGGAGGGGCCCTGGGCTGTAGGTGGAGAACGCAGAGGGGCAAAGTTGGAAGTGGGAGGCCCGTGGGTCATCCATGCAAGACAGGATGCTGGTTTGGCCAAAGGTTTGTGGCCAGGGTGAAGGACAGACTGGGTGGGTTCTGGAGGCGGACATGGTAGACTTTGCCATGCACTGGCAAGGACCAGGGTAGGGACCCAGGGGTTGAGTGGTTTCTGAGTTGCTGGCTTGAGCAGCTGTGTGGATGGGTGCACTTCCAGCCATGAAGAAGACAGCAAGTAGAGGACATTGTCCCTTGCCGTGTACTCGAAATGGTTTCACACTCGTATCTTACATAAGTTGCCCAGTGGATGGCTCTGATTAGTGATCTTTCCCCCACTCAACTAAGCAATCTTGCCATATCAATATGTGTTTTCAGCATCATTGGCAAAGCTGCATACTATTCCCTAAGCTGTTGTTCCATAATTTTTTAAGCAATCTCCTATGAGTGGACACATAAATTGTTTCTGCACTGCTCATTTAGGATTTGACTGGCTGACAAATTTGCTCTGGTTCTTGGTTATTTTTCCCTCTATCTTGTCTCCATGTGTCCTAGGTGTGGTAACTATACTTTCTGGGATTCCTCCCTCGGTGCCTTGCACCATGGCCACTAGATGGCAGTGGTACATAGTATGCCCTGGGTGGGGGTTGGGTTTCCAGCCCACAGAAGGACTCAATTTGGGAGAAGGGCACCCCACTCAGGTCTGACCCTAAGCAGAATCACTGTACTGCCTTCCTCTAGACACACAGCGGGGTGGGCCACACCTCCACACCCAGAGAAGTCCTGCCCAAGGGGTGACTTGCTGCCCACTGGCAAATGGATGTATCTGCTCTTGTCTGCAGAAAGTGGTAGGGTAGAGGGGCTGGCACTTTAGGCAAGGGCATCTGA
>VMDO01030688.1:0-20992 GCA_007922755.1 Pedetes capensis
AATTTGCAAAAATCAGTAGCATTTCTGTACCCTAACAGTGAAGTATCTGAAAAAAGAATCAATAAATAGTCCTATTCATAAGGACAACAAAACATAAAACACTTAAAAATAAATTTAACCAAAGAGTCAAATTTATTTATGTACATGAAAATTTAACCAAGATGAAAGATCTCTACACTGGAAAGTACAAAACATTGATGAAAGAAATTGAAGAGGACACAAATAAATGGAAATATATCCCGCGTTCGTGGACTGAAAGAATTAATATTGTTAAAATGCCCTTATTACCAAGAGCAATCTACAGATTCAATATCAAATTTCAAATGGTAGTCTTCAAAGAAATAGAAAATCCTAAAATTTACATGAAGCCACAAGGACTCAAATAGCCAATGCAGTCTTCAATAAAAAGAAAAGAACCTAGAAACATCACAGTACCTGATTTCAAAATACAATAATATGTAGTATATAATGTATAAAATAATAGCCCAAGCATGTTAGTAGTAGCATAAAATCAGATACTTCAACCAATGGGACAGAATAGGAAATCCAGATATAAATCTACACTTATATTGCCGAGTGTCAACAAAAGTGCCAGTAATATACAATGTGGAAAGGACAGTCTCTTTAATAAATGATATTAGGAAACTGGAAATTGAAATTAGAGCCTGTATCTCTCACTTTATGAAATAATCAACTGAAAATGTATTAAAATCTTAAATGCAAAACTCTAAACTTTGAAACTGCTAGAAGAGAATATCTGGGAAAATTCTATGACCTTGATCCATTTTTGTAGATGACCCCAAAAGCACAGCCATCAAAAGCAAAAATAAACAAATGCACCTTCCTCAAACTTAAAATCTTCTGCACAGAAAGGGCCATAATTAACAAAGTCAAGATACAATGCATAGATTGGGAAGAAATATTAGCAAACCATACATCAGATGAGGGGTTAATATTTAAAATATACAATGAACTCAACAAAGTCAATAGCAAGTAAACAAATAATCCAATGTAAAAATGGGCAAAGGATATGAATAGATATTTCTCAAAAGCAGAAATAAAATAAATAAAATATACATTTAAAATGTTCAACATCACTATTCACCTGGGAAATGCAAATTAAAACCATAGAGATATAACCTCACACCGGTGAGAATGACTATTAGAAAAAAGACAAAATATAGCAAGTGTTGGTAAGGTTATTGAGGAAAGGTAACCCTTGCATACTATTAGTAGGAATGTAAATTAGTACAGTCATTATGCAAAACAGTACAGAAGTTCCTCGAAGACAGTATTACCATATGATCCAATCCCACTAATGGGTATATATTAAAAGGGCATGAAATCAGTATATTGGAGAGCTATGTGCACTCATATGTTCATTGTAGCATTAATCACAGTGGCAAAGACATGGAATCAACCTAAGTGTTTAACAGTGGAAAAATAAAGAAAATATGGTATATGTACACAATACAATACTACTTGGCTTTTAAAAAGAATGAAATCATACTTTGTATAATTAATAAGTGCCAATTAAATGAAGGGAAAAAGCCAAATGAAATCCTTTCATTTGTGGCAACATAGGTTTACCTGGAGGATATTATGTTAGATGAAATAGCCTTGCATGGTAAGGCAAATATCACATGATCTAACTCATAAGCATAATCATAAAAGTTGATGTCATGGAAGTAGAGAGTAGAATAGTGGTTTCAAGGGGCCATGGTGGTTTCAGAGGATTGGAGAAATGTTGATCAAAGGACATAAAATTTCAGTTAGGAAGAATACATTCAAGAGATCTATTATAAAAGACGATGACGATTGTTAAAAATAACGTATTCTGTAAATATGCTAAGACAGTGGATATACAGTGATCTCACCACAAAAATATTAAGTATATGAGGTAATATATATGTTTGTTAGCTAAATTTAATAATTCCTCAATTTATGTATACCTCAAAACATCATGTTTAAAAACATATAATTTCATCTGTCTAAATGTTTGAATGACCACACCTTAATACACTACTAAGGAAAATAAGGATGTTTGGCAACGTCCCTCACCTTGGACCTTGTTTTCAACAGGCTAGTGAAGCCCCGCTCCTGTAGAGTCCCCATTGGAGGAGATATGGAGCAGAAAAGCTGTGGGGCAGCATGGGGTACCTGGAGAATACTGTGGGTATGATTTAGGAAATTTTTGCAAGTTACAATAAGTGGAGAATCAAAAAGATAAAGAGGAAATTGTTAAGGGATGTTGGAACTATGGAGAAATGAGAAGTTGGGGCATGGGAGAAGAAGCATAGCCTTTAAATATATTTAGCTGCAGAGGATACACACACACACACACACACACACACACACACATATAAATATATACATGTATGTATATAATCTAGATGGCCTACAGCCATGCCACTGTGGTGTCCAATCCCGTCAGATCTCAGAAGCTAAGGAGGGTTGATCCTGGTTACTACTTGGATGGGAGACCACCTGGGAACACCAGGTGCTATAGGCTTTGGAGAAGGACCCGACAACCCACTTCCAGAAAACAATCAGCCATTTAAAACTCTATGAATAGCAGAGAAGCACTGACAATAGTGTTTTGCCTATTGTACATAGAGTTGGTATGAGTCGAACACCACCTCAATGGCACCTAACAACAACAACAACATATACAATCTAGATGGAGGCAAGGCCAAAAGTAGCCATAAGAATGCAAGTTTAAGTTGATACAGCAATTTTGGAATACTTAACTCTCCTCACAGTGTGAATAGAAGCTTATATCTCTACAAAGCTTGATGAATATTACTATTATCACTGTCCAATTTATTTTTTCCAAGTTTTCAAGTGCAGTGGAATTAACTGACATCTCTGAAGTCACAAGATGAATTCTTTGCTTAGAAAGGACTAGAACTTCCATTTGTTGCTGCTCAATTCCATTCCTCTTTTGTTACGTTGTTGGGCTTGAAGAGCCCACCAACCTTCAACATTTTGCTTGGTTTTAGGATTTGAGCTTCCTTTGAGGATCTTTGAAGGTATGTCTTTTTAAAATTAATATATATTAATTGCACAACATAAGGTGTTTCATTATGACATTTCTACAAATGCATATAATTTAATTTGACCATATTCATTCTGTCATTACTCTTTATTACCCCGTTCTCTCCCCTCTTTCTCATTCCCTTCTACATCAGTAAGGTTTCCCCTTTTAGTTACAAATCATTTTTTCCCACTAGCTAGCTTCCACATATAAGAGAAAAGTGTGGTATTTGTCTTTCTGAGTCTGGTTTATTTCACTCAACATGATGATTTCCAGTTCTGTTTTCCTGCTAATGACATAATTTCATTCTTCTTTATGGCAGAGTAAAACTCCATTGTGTATATATACCACATTTTATTTATTCATTTATCTATTGACAAAGATACTTTTGGGGCTTTTATAATCCTGTTGTTAGGTGCCATTGAGTCAGGTCTGACTCATAGCGATCCTCATAGAGTTGTCAATGGCTGGCTGTTTTGAGATTGCTTCAGGAGTAAATTACCATGTCCTTCTCCCATTTTTGCAATGCTGGGCATTGAACCTGGGTGCTCAGAGAGAGTGTGGAGCAACACTCTACCAACTGAGCTAAACCCCAGACATTGTAAAATGTAAATGCTCCTTTGGAAGGACCATCCTTTAAATATATCAGCAAAATAGGGAGAATGCTGCAGACAAACATTTTTCTTTCTTTCTTTTTTTTTTTCAAATAAGCCATAACCTGGATATCAGGTCCTCTATATTCAGACATGCCTGCAGCCATAGCCCTGTGGCATCCGATCCCATCAGATCTCGGAAGCTAAGCAGGGTCAGGCCTGGTTAGTACTTGGATGGGAGACCGCCAGGGAACACCAGATACTGTAGGCTTGGGAGAAGGACCTGGAAACCCCCTCCCAAAAATCAATCTGCCA
Organism: Pedetes capensis; assembly: GCA_007922755.1. Lineage (NCBI taxonomy): Eukaryota > Metazoa > Chordata > Mammalia > Rodentia > Pedetidae > Pedetes > Pedetes capensis. The sequence goes on from VMDO01030688.1 coordinate 3,946, forward strand.
TTGAAAACCCTATGAACAGTGGAGAAGCACTGACAATAGTGTTTCAACTGTTGTACAGAGGGTCGCTATGAGTTGGTATCTGACTCGACAGCACCTAACGACAACAACATATTCAGACATACACTTTCATTCTTCAGGGACATTTACAGGCAATAACTTTTCTTTGGAAAGATTCCAGTAGTGGAATGTCAGGCGCTACAACAGGTTGCTGCTGGTACTTTGGGTGAAATTTAGGAAAATCGGTCCTACACATCATTCTTTATAGGCTTTCTGTTCCAGCCCTGCAGTGTCAGTTCTGATTGAGCACAGGGTGATAATTTGCAACTACACTATTTTTGGTTACAGTCTAATTCCATTTGCTTCCTGAAGGCTGGCTGATTTGAAAAATGGAACTACAGTTGAACACACACACACACACACACACACACACACACACACACAGATAGACATCCTTTAAATTGTTATATGTAAATATTTTTCTGTTTTCTGGATGGTGATGTTTGAGTCTGATCTAATATACCTCTATGTAGTGAAGAGTGGAGATGCAATGGCTCTCTATTTGAGAGGGAACCTCAGATTGTGGGCTGTGTGTTAGGGTACACCCACAGGATGTTTTGAAAACATGGAATGTTATGCACTAATCTCCTATAACTAATTGTCCTGCAAACTTAGTGAATGTACCAACAAAGATAAAACGTATCCAAACATAATGCATGAGGATTCCCTTTACCTATTCTCTTACCCAAGTTTGGTAAAGACAACCCTTGCCATTATCAACTTTATTTTTTCCCAAGCTTACAGGTACTATGAAGTTAAATTACCTCTCTGAAACCACAAAATGAATTTGCTGCTCAGTCAAGACTAGAACTCTGGTTTGCTGAGGGCTGTGTGAGAAAATCTATTCCATACTTTTCTCCTAGCTTCTGGGGTTTGCTGGAAGTATTGATGCTTTTCCTGTGTGTCTGTGTTCAAATTTCCCTTTATAAGGACACCGTTATATTGGATTAGGAGCCCACCTACTGTAGGATGACTTCATCTTCACTCAACTAATTACATTTTCTATGACTGTATTTCCAAATAAGTTCACATTCTGAAATCATTGGCATTAGTACCAAAATCTAACATAAGAAACTGGGGGAAATCCGGATGTGGTGTAGCAGGCCTACAATTCTAGCACTGGAAAGGTGGAGTCAGGAGGATCAGGAGTTTGAGGCCAACCTGGGCTACATATGAAATCCAAGACTAGTCTGAGCTTCATAGTGAGGCACTGTCTCAAAAAACCAAGGCCTAGAGTTATAGCTCAATGGTAGATCTCTTGCCTAGCATGTGCAAGATATGGGTTCAATCCCTAATAACACAGAATTTAGAGTAGACATAGTTCAACCCATGATACCCACTGTGTGATAACTCCTCACAAATAACATTAATGTCACATTATTTCTTGATATTCAGACCTATATATCAGTTACCTGCTGTACTAGTTCATCTTTTCCCTTCCATGCCCTTTGGGCATCTCCAAGTCCATCAATATACTTCCCCCACTATCATCACTAGGATCTCACCTAAACTTGGCTCACCTCTTAAGCGATCTCTTTGGATTATTGGCTTTATCATTCTCCAGTCATGCAGCTGTGAAACCTCACAGTCTTTTCTGACACTTTCTCTCCCTTCCCTCTGTGTACGCATTTGCCAAGTTTTGCAAATTCTAGTTTTATGATGTCTGATTCATGTATCACCCTGATCTCTACCTTCATTTTCACATGTGGCTGTGTGTGTGTGTGTGTGTGTGTGTGTGTTTAGATTTCCCCTGCTTTTCTTGTACCACTGTCCTAATTGAAGGTCTTCATTGTTTTTTACCTTGATGGGTACAGTAACATCTCAGCTGTGCTCTCTGCCTCCCATCTCACCTCTCCTGAGGGTCCATGCTCTCTTTTGTAAAATTGTCACTGTCTTCAAAGCACAGTTCTTCCCGTGGCTCCTCTCTTCAGAAGCACTTGTTTTTCCATCTCTGAGCCTTACCCTATGCCAATTCTTTCCATAATGCCTGTTCCTTATATTCACATATTTAGATTTTTAGCTGAAAGGCCGCAGCCTCCACAAAGCCTCTGCATCACATATAAACTTCTTCCCTTGGGCTTGTTTATACCTCTTCAGTAATGCTTAACATATTCTACCCTGTCTCCACACTGTATCGTTATACGTTCTCTCCTTTATCACCTTCCCACACACACACTAACACAATGTGAATGTGTTAATGCAGAGTGAATTGTCCTCATCATGATATTCTACATAATGTCTGGCTCGCAGCAGGTGTCCAATAAATATTGGTTGAGTGATTTGAAAAACCTTGAAGCTTGCTGCCTTAGTCTTTCTGTGCATGGCTATATTGCAGCATAAAACCCAGCACTCTTGAGTTTTAAAAAAATCTTCTAAATTGGGTCAGTTTATAGACTAGGCATATCAGTTGCTTAGTGCTCACCACCCTCCTCACCAAGCACCTATCAGTGAGCTGATGGGGGAGTTGAGGGCAAAGAGGGATTAAATGAGCTTCCCCCATTTAGCAGCAGCTGCTCAGCAGTAGGATGCAGGAGACTCAGAGAGCAACAAGGCCAGATATGCAGGTCAAAACCTGATTTATACTGGAAAATATGCATGGTGACCTTAATGGCAAGATGGTTTATCATCTAAAACCTTCATAGGAGAGGGACCCTAGGCATTGAGTGGGAGGTTACCTCTCAAGCCCACCCTTGTTCTAAATAACTCCATTTGAATATTCCTTTGACTTTCCTTTGAAATGAAGGCTATATTTTTCTCCTAAGCTGTCACTTAGTATACAAAAGTTATCATTTTTACATCTTCTGTTGCTAAATCTGGACACAAAGCCATTTCTTCTGACTGCTTCCCAGCAGTGAAGCTGGAGACATCAGAAGGGGGACTGACTTGCCCAAGGTCACATGATGAGGAAGGCCCCTGATTGGAAATCCAAAACTGGCCTTGGCATCCTTTCTCCTTGCAGGAGTCCAAAGATGGAACCTCTGGGAATGCAGCCCTCAAGTGACTGGAGTATGCAGGTAGTGAGATGCCTCCAGGTAAAACCTGAGGCCTACAAAATCTACGAACACCATTGGAGCAAATGCTTTGGGAAAGGTACTGCCTGCAGTTTAAAAGCATGAACCCTGGAGTCTGACAGAGAGTAAATAGTCAAATGCATGTCACTAAGTGGTCTTAAGTCACAGGAAAGAAGCAGTTTGTTGCATGAATGAATAACATGATTGTGAGGGCTGTAGAAATTCCTCATCTCTCAGTTAGTGGGTAAAGCACATGTTCTTCAGACCAGTCTGTCTGGGCTCAAATCTTGATTGTACTGCATATTAACCCTGTGACCTTGAACACATTACTTAACTTTTGCAAGCCCTGTTTTTCTCATCTAGGAAATGGTACTCATTATTCGCAAATGTTTATTGAACATATATTAGCCAGATACTGTTATAGATGTCTGGGATACTGAAATGAACAGTATAGACAGAAATCTCTGACCTTGTGAATCTGATATTCTAATAGGGAGAACAGTTAGAAACAATACTTTCATCTCCAAGCATTGTGGGGAGGGATAAATGAGACAATGCACATGAAGTCCTTGTCATGGAACAACTACCTAATGCATGTTTCAGGCTAAACTGCAGCTTGGAAAAAGGGATGGATTAGAGTGGTGAAAATGCTGCCCACATGCTAGCACTTCCATGTACCGCTATTCACAATGAGTGAGCTGCTGTTCTGATAGACATCCAAGATGAAGGAGATGGTATTTTAGCTTGACCTTTATACTAGTGGGAAAAGAAAGACTTGGAAAGATCCTTACAGGCTGGACAGAGGCCTTTAGACATTAGTAAAGAGTGTAGGGAATGTTGACCAAGAGTGAAAAAAGACCACGAACTGGGAAAGGATTTAATGGGTGAAGGGTAAGACAGTTTTTATTTATCTAAAGTTCTTTGACTTTGGAGGTGGGAGACAGTGCTTCATTTCCATGATGTCTCTGTGTGTATGTGTATAAATTAACTAGAATTTTAGTAAATCCCTCTGAGGAGAATAATCTAGTGTTAATCCCTGGAAAATCACATGGAAGTTCTTATCACTGTTCTGAGCTGGAGTTTTCACAGGGGCCTGCTGAGGCTGAAGTCAATCCCAAAAAATACAGAAGCAGAGGAAGACAAGGAACTGGAAGATTTATGACAACTGACCAAGGTGAGTCAGTGGCTGAAATTCAAGTCTATTCTCCTCTAGCTCCCCCCTCTCTCTCCGGCCCTATAGTACCTGTTTTCCTTCTTAAAGCCTGCAAGATCCTTGGCTGCACCAGGTCTATCAGCCCTATTCCAGTGGGTCAATGAGTCAGGCCTGGCTTCCAGACCTTTGGACCTTCTGTGGAAGACAGTTAAATGAGAGGTCACTTGGAACCCAAGTCTGGGCTTATCATTTCTTTCTGTGTCACTGCTAAGGCACTCATGTAAGACTGTGTCCTCCTTGTGGCAGGAGCAGATTGCATGACAAGATCATTATTTTTCTTCTGTCATTCGCTAGCTTTGAAACATGGTGGTATACAGGCTCTGAAAATAAACTGCTTGTTTTTTTAGCCTGCCCTTATTACTTCTAAACTGTACACCTTTGTCAATGTGCTTAATCTCTCTGGGCCTCTGTATCCCTGTTTATAAATTGATGATGATAGTAATAACTAATTCACTGTAGTGTTAGATTCAGTGATGTCCTCTAGGTTAAATTGTTAGAATTGTGCCTTTCTCACAAGTTAGAGATTATAAATTATATTTGTGAAAGTTATAAATTGAGATTTTGTTCTTGTCTCTGTGCCTTTTGGGGGTGGCTGTTAAACACGTGCATCACAGTGACAAAATACCTGACATGAATGATTTCAGGGAGGAAAGATTTATTTTGGATCACAGTTTCAGAGGGTTCAGTCTGTAGTTGCGCAGCCCCATGTGCTTGGGCAAAACATCATGGTGGCAGGAACATATGGTAGAGGAGGCTGTTAATCTCATGTTGGACAGGAAGCAAAGAGTGAGGAGGAGACTAGGAACCATGTATAATCTTCAGAGGCACACCCTCAGTGACCTACTTCATCCCCTAGGTTCCACCTTGTAGAACTTCCCTAAATAACACCACCACTTGGGGACTAAGTGTTCAACACATGATCCTGTGTGACAATTCACATTTGGACCATAAAATGGTGCTTCTATTTCCACATCTGTGTAATAACATAATGCTTACTGTGTATAGCTCCTAAAATAGAGACCAAATGGATGAGAAAGCACTTTATTAAGAGAAGTCATAAATGATGCAATGTATTGAGGGTAGGATACATTTTCAAAGACACTCTCCATCGGGACATGTTACAGTAGAGTTTTGGCTATAGTTGTAATGCAAGTTGAGGAAATTAAGGTGTGGATAGAGTTGGTAGCCTTTATTTCTTGTTGTTGTTGTTGTTAGGTGCCGTTGAGTTGGGTCCAACTCATAGTGATCCTCATAGGGTTTTCAATGGTTGAATGTTTAGAGATTGCTTCAGGTGTGGATTGCCATGTCCTTCTCCTGTTTTTGCTGTTCTGGGGATCAAACCAGTGAACCTGTGTCCTAAGAGAGTGCAGCGCTACCCTCTACCAACTGAGTTAAATTCCAGCCCCTGCATTTATTTAGTGACTTAGATATCTAAGTATATATGGAGGATGACACCAAATGTTATTCTGGTTGACTTTTGGATCTCTCTCTCTCTCTCTCTCTCTCTCTCTCTCTCTCTCACACACACACACACACACACACACACACACACACACACACACACACACTTTTAATTTCCCAGACAGCTCCATGCTACTTTTTGCTATTATAATTTGATAGTAGTAGCAACAGCAGCAGCAGCAGCAGCAGCAGCAGCAGCAGCAGCAGCAGCAGCAGTAGTATTTAGGTAGTGTTATTGTTAGGTGCCATCGAGTTGATGTCCAACTCATAGCAACCCTACATACAACAGGTGAAACACTAAGAGTGCTTCTCCACTATTCATTGGGTTTTCAGTGGCTGAATGTTTTTTGGGAGTGGGTTGCCATGCCTTTCTCCCAGGACTACAGCACCTGGTGCTCCCAGGGGGTCCCCCATCCAAATAATAACCAGGCCTGACCCTGCTTAGCTTCTGAGATCTGATGGGATTAGATGCCACAGTGGTATGACTGGAGACAGGTTGTAGCTGATATTTAATAAGGTCATAGCTAATTGTATTCAGTAAGTCCCCTTAAAGGAACCATAGCTAGTATTGTCATATGTAACAACCAATTGTATGTTGGAGCTTGGGGATTTTCATGCAAAATCAAAAAATGGCCATATAAAGCATCAGTAATGTGACTGAAGATTCTAGACTGGTCTCAATTTCCCTGTCCTTAAGCTGGAAGTGGTAATCCCTTCCCTGGTTGTACAACAAGACCATGGTATAACTATAACTCAAATGTGACAATGAATCACAAAGTGAGTAAAAAGTTATCACATATATATATATATGAGTTATAATAGTAATACTAAATATAATTATTATATACTGAGTACATTGGGCTATGTATTTTTGATAATGATAACTGACACTTAGGTAGTGTTACTCTGTGTCAGATGCTCTTCTACAAACTTTTCATGAATTAGTTCTCACAATAACCCTGAGGGGTAGGTACTAGCATCACCATTGTCATCTATGTTGTGCAGAAATGACACTGATATATAAACAAGTGAAATCACTTCTTGTAGGCCACACAGTCAGTAAGTGGAAGATCTGGGATTTAAACTCAGGAGTATGGATTTCAATCTATGGTAAGAGTGAGTTGGAAGGGTGTGAGCTGGTCATCATCATGATTTAAATGTCTTTCTGTTTTCTGTGTGGAGAAAGGTCAACAGGGGCCAAGGAAGCCAGGAACTCTTGAGGAAGCCACTGCAATATTCACTTGAGTTGATGGTGTTGGCTTAAATCAAGGGGAAATGCAAGTGCTCAGCGTCATGATATACTGTTTTTAGAATATAAAACTAATAGGCTTCCTATTAATAGCAGACTAGAGACAGATAGATAAGAAATCAAAGATCACTGTTACGTTTTTGTCCCATGAACTAGGTTAATAGTTGGCACTGCTAGTTAAAGAAATGGGGAAGATTGGGCAGGTGGAGGGAATCAGTGAGACTCAAAAGCTTTTTATTGTCCATCATGAGTTTGAGATGCCTATAAGAGAAAAAAAGGGTCAGAGTTTACCTCAGTTGATAGAGTGCTTGCTCTAGGTGCTTTGAAGCCCTGGGTTATATCCGCAGAATTGCAAGAATGGGAGAAGGACATGACAGCCAACTCAAAAAATTCAGCCATTGAAAAAGCAGAGAAGCATTAACATAGTGCTGGGTATCGTACAGAGTCAGGGAGTGTTTCGTTCTGTTGTAAACCTAACAACAAAACAACATAAGAGAAAGATGCTGTGGGAATTCAGAGAAGAAGGAAAACATTTCCAGAGGAGGAGATTAGGGGAGACTCTCTAGTGAAGTTGGCATCTGTGCTATGCTGGGTTTGGAAGAAAAGGTAGGAGTGGTCATGCTGAGTTAATAGCGGGAAGAGGGATGGGAAGAGATTGGGGCAGTGTTTCCCAAACCTCATGATTTTTGCCATATATGGGCATCATTTTGCTTACTATTTTCCCATAAAGTGACTCATTTTGTAAAGTTTGATAATTTAAGGAAGAGTTTTATTATAATGCTATGAATTAATTTTAGTTATCTAAATACACATTAATATTAAACAACTATTAAAATTTTGTTAATAATAGTATTTGTTGAATACTTACTATGTGCTAGGAACAGTTCTAAGTAGTGCAAATCAATAATTTCACTTACCTTAACACTAATTGTTCCTTTTCTAAGTGCTTTAAGTATAATAACTCATTTAATCTCTGTGACAGTGTTTTACTACAGTTGCACAAATAGTATGTAGCAGAACTGGGCTTTGAGCCTCAGGTCCCTATATTGAACTACTACATTGGAAGTACTCCTTCTTGGATGCACATGAGTCACCTAGGAAGCTTTTATTTCTTTTAATACTCATGTCTATGCTCCACCCAGGCAAATTGAATCAAAATCTCTGGGCTGAACCTCTGGCACCTGTATCTTGACAAAATTCATGAGTGATTCTTGTGTGCAGCTGGGATGAGAACATTTGCCCTGTGCAATAAGGCCACCACAGCCTATAACCACCTTTAACGACAACACTCTGGGAAACTTAAGTTTAGGGCATTTGAGGCAGAATAAAATGCTCAGACAAAAGCATGAAGATGTTCATTAGCAGCTCAAAGTAATGCCTCTCTCCCCCTTTAGATTCACAGAGGCCCAGGAGTTCATGCCTGCAGTGGGGAGGTAGCGTCCCACACAGATGGTATACTTGGTAGGTCAGGCAGTTCTCTGAGATAAGCTTGGATCACATGATGCCTGATTAACATGCTGTCTGATCTTTTCACCAAATTTAATTTGCTGGCAGATTATTAACTTCCAGTTGCTAAAGTGTGGTGGGGCGGAAGGGAGAAAGGAGCCTAGCAACGGAATGCATAGCTTAGCAACCAATTACCACACTTTGGTTACAGCAGATGTTGGGATCTGTCTGCAAAACTCTCACTGCTGGAGCTGGTAATACAGGAAACAGAGTAGCCAAGCATCTATGAGTAAGAAGTGGAAGCCACCTTGCCACTAATTCAAGGAAAGAATTTAGGAAAGTTACTTACTTGTTTCTGAACTCCCAGTTTTCCCAAGTGTCAAATGAGGCTAGTTTGCAAAATGAAATGAAATGATCAAATTTAAAATGTCTTCATTATTTTCAGCAAATACTTGGATTAAGAATTAATTTTGTATCTATCACCTGTAGAGCACTTACCATATGTATTAGTTTTTTACTGCCACTCTAAAAATTTCTACAAACTTCCTGCTTAAAACATCAAATATTTATTATGTGATAGTTCTAGAAGTAAAAGTTCAAAATGGGCCTCACTGGTGAAAATTAAGTTGTCAGCAGGACTATATTCCTTTCTAAGGGCTCTAGAGGAGAATCCATTTCCTGATTTTTTCTCCCAGCTTCCAGAGGTATTCCTTGATTCATGGCTCCCTTCCATCTTAAAAGCCAGCAATGTCTGGTCAAGTGTTTCTTACATTGCATTAATCCAACACAAACTCCTCTTCCAAATTTAAACAACTCAGCAATTACACTGGGCCCACCTGGATAATCCAGGATAATCTCTCTAAATTCACTGTTGGTGGACCTAATTCCACCTATTGCCTTAATTTCCTTTTGCCATGTTGTTGTTGTTGTTAGGTGCCATTGAGTTGGTATCCGACTCATAGCGACCCTCACAGGGTTTTCAATGGCTGTTTCGGGATTGCCTTGGGAATGGATTGCCAGGACCTTCTCCCATTTTTGTGGTGCTGGGAATTGAACTCGGGACCTCAGAGACTGCAGCGCAGCACTCTTCCAACTGAGTTAAATCCCAGCCTTTTGCCATGTAGCCTAACATATTTACAGATTCCAGGGATTAGGACATGGACATGGTTGGGGAATTTGTATTTTGACTACGACACCATGTGTCAGGCACTATACTAAGTACTTTACATGAATCAAACTCTAATACTCCTCTGAGGTAGAAAGTATTACTATTCCTATTTTACAGACAAGGAGACTAAAGCATACAAAGGTTAAATAGCTATAAAGTTCACCCTAGAATTTTTCTTTGTCATTCCAAGGCCAAGAACTTTTGTTTGTTTTATGTGTTAGGAATTATATTTTGCTGCTAGTAACAGAAATGGAATATTAACATGGTTTAAGGCTAGCATTTATTTTTTAATTATTTGTGAAAGATCTAGAGATAGGCTGTTCTGTGCTGATATTGTTACTCCATTATCTTTAGCACATAGGTTTCATTTTTGTATTAGCCTATTTTCCATCACTAATAACACAATATTACAGACTAAGTTTTAGTTAAAAAAAGATTTATGTTAGCCCATGGTTCTGCATGTATAAGGTAGAAGGATCATACTTAGTGATAACCTTCTTACTGGCATAGACCTAAAGTGGCACAGGACTTCACGTGGCCAGAGACAGGGAGTGCACATGTGTCTGTCTGTCTCTTCTTATAAAGCTACCAATATTCAATCATGAGAGCCCCACCCTAAAGACTTTATGTAATCATAATCACTTCCCAGAGGCCCCACTTCTGAACACCATAATCAAAGTTTCTACCCTCCTTGTAATTCATGAGGGGGGTCAGATTTCAATACAGGGAGCCTTGTGGGACACTTAAACCATAACATTCCTCGAGATCACTGTATGGGCATCAGAGCTCCAGCTTCCATATCCCCACTGCAAACAGTGACAAGGGCAAAAATGGTTCATACCAGCTGATTATCCCCATTTTAAGTAACTTTCTGGGAAGCTTCACTTAACAGCTTCTACTGACCTCTCATTTGCCACTCTTGGTAATAAAGGAGGGCTAGGATTTATCTCAGTTGGCAGAACACTGCTCTGCAGTCTCTGAGGTCCCAAGTTCAATTTGGGAAAGATGTGGCAATCCACTCCTGAGGCAATCCCAAAACAATCAGCCATTAAATACCCTGTAACGGTCACCATGAGTCGGACAGGACTCATCAGCACCTAACAACAACAGTAGCAAAGGAGATTGGGCACATTCATACTCAAGAAGAAAGGAAAATTGATTTTAATAAATAACTAATAGTCTCTCTGACACAATTGTCAAGAGGGTGTAGCTAACCTTTTATTCAGACCATAGTCCTTCTTCCTCAGCCCATGGTCCTCCTGGGACCTTCTAGAAATGTGCTTTCACCACTTATTTGGGAGAATTTAGCAAGGTAGGAGTGTATTAGTAAGTTACAGGAGATACCTTGCAGGTTGGATGCATTTGAAAGTGGCAAGGAGTATGAAAAACTGCAGAGCAGTGGCCTGTCTAAAGGAGGCAGCCACTGCCCAGCTCCAACCATTCTGGCCAGATCTGATTTTTTTTTCTCCATGGAATTTGGAAATCCAGGTTTTCATGTAATATTCTGCTTTTTAAATGTTGGATCAAACTTATTTTTATGTTACATGGAAGGAAATAAAGATAGAACCCAGCCCCAGGTCACTAGTTTCCAATCACTGATTTAACAAAAAGGGCACTAAATTGAGAGAACAGGATTCTTAGCCCCAGATTTGCTGTTGTAACTATGTGTAAATATCTTTCTGCCTCTGTGCTTCAAATTTCCTATCTTTACCTTTAGGGTGTTTGAGTAGATAATTTCTTTTCAGTCTTCAAAATCTAATGTCCTATATTTTTTCTGTATATATAATAACCAAATGAAATATTACTTTCCCTGAAACTTCCTAGATGCTTATTTCAATTTTTAAATTTTAAACATTATATATCTACTTGCTATATTTATAATTGCCATTTGGGAAAAAATATCTAGTTGCTTGTTTACCATTTACAGTCAAGACTTCCTTAGGTAGAACTCACTTGCCTTATTCAATTTACTTAAGAAGTTTGAAGCTACTAAAAGTGCTACTAACTTATTTTTAAATGTTTATGTTCAACAAGGGCTAGAATTTAGCTCAGTTTGTAGAGTGCCATTCTGTAGTCTCTGATGGCCCTGGTTTTGGTTCCCAGCACCAAAAAAATGGAAGAAGGACATGGCAATCCACTCCCATGGCAATCTCGAAACAATGAGCCATTGCAAACCCTGTGAGGGTCACTATGAGTTGGACACAGCTCAATGGCACTTAACAACACAGCATGTTCAACAAATAATGATTGGCATTGCTCTGTAGGCTATTTCTGGTAGCTTTTCAGCAAATTTTTAGGGGAAGATGGAAATTTGGAATGAGTCAAATCTAGGAGGTATTTCTTTGGGGGAGAGTGCAGCAAGAAGACAGCTGATGGCAGGAGTATAATTTTGTGTATATATGTGTGTAGGTGTGTGTGTGGTGTTGGAGATCAAAATTAGGGCTTTACAAATGCTAGTTAAGTGTTCTGCCACTGGGATATACCCCCAGCCCAGGAATATAAAATTAACAAAAAGCTGCTACTTTTGAGTACCTACAAGATGCCTTATATACATTATATAATTTCATCTACTTACAATACAATTGGGCTGGGATTTAGCTCAGTTGGTAGAGCGCCGCTCTGCGGTCTCTGAGGTTCCGAGTCTAATTCCCAGCACCACAAAAATAGGAGAAGGACGTGGCAACCCACTCCCAAGGCAATCCTGAAACAATCTGCCATTGAAAACCCTATGAGGGTCGCTATGAGTCAGACACAATTCGATGGCACCTAACAACAACAACAATACAATTAGAGGCATTCGTTATCTTTCTACTTTTAGAGTGTTGAGCAGGGGTCAGTAAACTATTTCAGGGAGGGCCATTATGGTAAATATTTTAAACTTTGTGGGACAGATTAGGTTTGTGTTGCATAATTTTTCTTTTCTTTCTTTTTTTAACAGCCCTATAGAAATATGTACAAGACTGTACAGAAATATGCCACAAGCAAGGTTTGGTCCACCCAATAGTTGGCTAATGCTAGGTATAAGAGCACAGACACTGGAGGTAGCAGAGTTAGAATCTTGACTCCACCTCTTACTAATTGTGTGCAGTTGAGTAAAGTACTTAGCCTCTCCTTGCCTTGGTTTCTTCATCTGTTAAAATAGGATAATCATAGAATTTCTGTTATGGTATCATTGTGAAGATTCACTAAGTTATTCTTTGTAAGTGCTTCAACCAGTATCTCACACATAAATGTTTGCTGAATAAATAAGAAAATCTATAATATGCTGTTGGATGTGGGGAAGTATGTTTGGGGAGGGAAGCCTCCTTATAATGTTTCTGATTATATCTTATGAGTAGTCATTCCCTCTATACCTGTGGCCAGTAGGCCACATTCTCCAATGTGACTCATTGTTTCAGATGACACACAAGACATAGAAGATCACTGGTCGCTCCAGCCTAGGTCCTTGTGCCTCTCAGGCCAGTATCTTGACAGCATACTGCCTCTGTATAGGCCACTCAAGGAATTATAAGTTAGGGAGCAAACCCTCCCTCCCTTCCCTGAGAATAGAAACCACCATTGAATCAACGTGCTATGTGGCTGGCCCCCCCCTCTCAAATATAAAAAGAATTCTTCTTGGTAGTATTTGACAAAATTGACCACTCTGTCTTCCTTGAAACTCTTTCTTCCTTGGCTTCCAGGACACTCTAGTTGTTTTACTCCTAACTCACTAATTGCTCCTTTTCAGACTTCTTTACTATTTTCTATTTTCATCTCATCCCTCCAATCTCTAAGTATTGGTAATCCCCAGGGCTCAGTCACTAAACCTTTTCTCTTTTCCATTTTTAATTTCTTTTTATATATTCTACATTTTTTTCTTTCATCTGTGATAATCACATCTAACCTAATGGCATTAGATAACATTAATATATTATTGCTGCTAGGTACCTTCAAGTTGGATCTGATTCACAGCGATCCTATGTACAACAGAATTAAACACTACCCAACACTTTGTTATACACATGATCTCTTCATATTTGATACCATTGTTGCAGTCATTATGGTTCTTCTCAACTTAAGTTGAGCTACATAATACAGCAGCAAATGGAGGTCCCAGGGACTACTACATTCTCATCATTAAGGCTGACTCGACTTTAAGGAGACAAGTCTTCCCCGGTTGTTTTTTGAATGCCTTCCAGACTGGGGGCTCCATTTCTGGCACTATATTTGACAGTGCTTGCCTGATATTTATAAGGTTTTCAATGGATAATTATTTCAGGAGTGGGCTACCAGATTCTTCTCCCTAGTCTGTCTTAGTCTGGAAGCTCAGCTGAAACTTGTCCACCATGGGTGGGTAGCCCTGCTGGTATCTGAAATACCACTGGCATAGCTTTCAGCATCACAGCAACACGCAAGCATGACAACCTGACAGACATGTGGGGGCATTTAAATATTAATGACTCCCAATCTCCAGCCTGGCCTTCTCCTTTGATACATGTGTCTTGTTGTGTATTTAATTAACATCACCACTTGGATACCTAATAGGCATTTCAAACTTACTATGTCCCAATCTGAACTCCTGATATAAAAACCTAGTTCTGTATGCCATTTTCAGGGAAATGGATAGAACTGGAGATGGTCATGTCAAGCTAAATAAACCAGACTCAGAAAGAGAAATATCACATGCTTTATCTCAACTGTAGAATCTAGATTTTAAAAAATACATGAAAGTAAAAGGGGGACTATTTGAGAAATGGAGGGGAACCAGTGGGAGGGGGGACTAGGGACAAGAGAAGGTAATAGGAGGTGAATATGAGCAAAGTACATGATATACATATATGGAAATGTCATGGTGAAACCCTTCATTCCTTATGCTTGAAAGATAAGAACAGATCTGTTTCTCCTGCACTGTTGCTTACCTTAAGCAACTTCCAGATACTTCCTTTCAGATCAAAATCAGATCAAAATCCTTAGTGACTTGTTTTCTCTCACAGCCTACATCCAATCCCTCAGGAAGACCTGGTTTTTTTTTTTTTACCTTCAAAATAAAGTAACTAATCACTATCAAGGCATCCGATCCCGTCAGATCTCTGAAGCTAAGCAGGGTCAGGCCTGGTTAGTACCTGGATGGGAGACCGCCTGGGAACACCAGAAGCTGTAGGCTGGGAGAAGGACCTGGCAACCCCCTCCCAAAAACCAATCTGCCATTGAAAACCCTATGAACAGCAGAGAAGCACTGACAATCGTGTTTCCCCTGTTGTACAGAGGGTCGCTATGAGTCGGATATCAACTCGACGGCACCTAACAACAACAACAATCGCTATCATGTGCCAGATACTATGCTAAGAACTTTACATGTATTCCTTTGTTCACTCTTCACAGCAACTTTTTGATATAGATACTATTTCTATTTTTTAGATGAGGAAACTGAGTCCCTAAGAGGTAAAAATTATTGGTTCAAGTATCTTGCTATTAGGGCTGGGGTATAACTCAGTTGGTGGAGTGCTTGCTCTGTACACCCTGAGGCACTGCGTTCAATCCCCAGCACCAAAAAAATGAGAGGACCTGGCAGCCCACTCCTGAAATACTCCCAAAACATTCAGCCATTGAAAACCCTATGAATAGCAGAGAAGCACTGACACATAGTGCTGGGCATGGCACAGTGTGGGGGAGTGTTTTGTTCTGTGGTACACATGGTTGTGATGAGTCAGACCTGATTCAATGTAACCTAACCACAACATCATCTTGCTGTTAGAATAGCATATTTCAAACTATACTGACTGAGATTCATGTTTAAAATACATATATTTTACATCAATTTGAAACAAATGTTTCATGAAATAATAACCTTACAATTTGCTTTATCATCTAACATTTTCTCTTCTGTTAAAAAAATAACTGATCAGGACACATTTAATTGATTTTACCACTCCAATGAGTCCACTTTACCATTCATTAAAAGTTTGTAAACATCCTTTTCTAAATCACTGCTTTTGGGTGTATGCCTCCTTTCAAAGCTACTTGAATTTTTCAGAGACTTTCATAATGTCTGCAGCCCCAAAGGATATCTATCACTCTAATTGTGGGGTGTCAGATATCAAGGCAGGCATGGAAAGTGATGAAGGCATTTCTAGCAAGCATCAGAATGGTGAAAACTGAACCCTGTTTGGCTCGTTCTGACCACCTCAGAATATAGACAACTGGAAGTAGAGGAAAAGACATTCTGAGAGAATATTTTCTAAGAGGCACAGGCACATGAACTGGTGCGTTTGTTATTTTTCATGTTGCTATGACAAAATACCTGATAAAAACAACTTAAAGCAGGAAAGATTCATTTTGGCTGACAATTTCAGAGGGTTTAGCATGTAGTTGTTTGGGTACACATGCTTGATCAGAACATCATGGTGGTGGGAGCATGTGGTGGAGGAGACACCATATCACCGTGAACCAGGAAGCATAGGGAGCCTACTGGGCAAGGCTAGGGAAAATATATCCCCAGTGACCTACTCCCTGGAGCTAGGTCCCACCTCTTAGTTTCCAGAGTCTCCGAAAATTGTGCAAGAAGCTATAGATCAAGTGTTCAAATGTGTGAGTGTATGGGAGACATTTACTATTTGATCCCTAATAGCTGGAAAGTATCTCGATATAAAGAGACTAAAGATTAGGTAGAAACAGATTTAAAGCCAAGCTGTGGACACTTGTTCATTTCTTTTTAAAGAATTTGAACTTCATCTTGTAGGCAATGGGGAGTCATTAAGTGTTTGATCAGGGGAGGATCTGGATCAAGCAGTGCTTTAGGAATATAATGATCAGCAAGGAGAGAATGGATTTGAAGGCAGCAAAAATGCAGGTGGGGGACACTTAGGAGGCTGATGTAATGGTCCAGGAGAAACATAAACCTAGGATATGTAGACCTCACCTAGGGTCATGGTCATGGGTATAGAGAAGAGGAGACAAACAGAAGAAATAGCATAGGAATAGAGACCAACAAGATTTAGCAACTGGTTTTATATATTCTCTCCTTCTCCCCAGTTCACCCCTCATCTCAGATGCCTTTTCTCCTCTTTCCCAATTTGCCCCTTATCTCAGGGCTTCCATAGCAACCTGATGAACTCTGTGCATCCAACATACCAAGAAGAAGAAACATGGGCATGAGGAGGTAGCTCTTTTGTTTGGTGATGGGTGAGGAAGAGAAGATAATTCATCATAGGCCACATGGACCCATCTCATTTGGTTGCCAAAGCATTCAGAGGATCATAGAATTTGAGAGCTTAGAATCTTGCTGTGAAGATATCTTACTGTGAGGTGGGACTCAATGAGGATTGAGGAGTCTAGCAAGGAAAGAGCCTATATGAAAGAAAAGCATCAGCTTTAGGTCTCTTAAGCTTGCCTTTTTACCTTCCTTCCTTCTTTCCATTCTTCTACCTCCTTTCACCTTTTCTTCCCCTCTTCTTCTTCCTCCT
>VMDO01030689.1:0-20970 GCA_007922755.1 Pedetes capensis
AGATCTTTTGCCACAGCTTTTCCTAGAGCAATGTGTCTTTTGATTACTTGACTGCTGCTACTGTGGGTGTTGATTATAGAGCCAAGCAAAGCAAAATCTTGGACAACCTCAATCTTTTCTCCATTTATTGTGAAGTTGCGTGCTGACCCAGTCATAAGGATTTTAGTTTTGTTGATGTTTAGTCGCAACCCATATTGAAGGCTATGATCTTTGATCTTCATCAGTAAATGTTTTAAATCCTCTTCACTTTCAGCAAGCAGAGTTGTGTCATCTGCATAACGCAGGTTGTCAGTAAATCTTCCTCCAATCCTGATGCTGTGTTCTTCCTCATAAAGTCCAGCTTCTCAGATTATTTGCTCTGCATATAAATTAAAGAGATATGGTGAAAGTATACAGCCCTGATGCACACCTTTATCAACTTTATACCAGGTTGTGTTTCCTTGTTCTATTTGAACAACTGCTTCCTGGTTTATGTACAGATTCTTCATGAGCACAATTAGGTGTTTTGGTATTCCCATTTTCTGAAGTATTATCCATAATTTGTTATGATCCACACAGTCAAATGCCTTTGCATAGTCAATAAAACATAGATAGACATCTTTCTGATATTCTCTGCTTTCAGCTAACATCCACCTGACACCAGCAATGATGTCCCTGGTTCCCTGCCCTCTTCTGAATCCCACTTGATTTTCTGGTAATTCCCTGTCTATACACAGCTGCAGTCGCTTCTGAATGATCTTTAGTAGAATTTTGCTTGTGTGTGATATTAATGATATTGTTCAATAGTTTCCACATTCAGTTGGATCCCCTTTTTTGGGAATAGGCACAAATATGGATCTCTTCCAGTCATTTGGCCAAGTAGCTGTTTTCCAAACCTGTTGGCACAAACATGTTAACACTTTCAGTGCTGCATCTGTTTGTTGAAACATCTCTACTGGTATCCCATCAATTCCTGGAGCCTTGTGTTTTGCCAGTTCTTTCAAGGCAGCTTCCACTTCGTCCTGCAACACCATTGGTTCCTCTGCATATGCAACCTCTTAAAATGGCTGGTCATCTACCAATTCTTTTTTATATAATGACTCTGTGTATTCTTTCCATCTTCTTTTGATGTTTCCTTCATCATTTAATATTTTCCCTGTAGAATCTTTCACTATTGCCACTCGAGGCTTGAATTTTTTCTTCACTTCCTTAAGCTTGAGAAACACAGAGTGTGTTCTTCCCTTTTGGTTTTATACCTCCAACTCTTTGCACATCATTATAATATTTGTTTTTGACTTCTCAAGTTGACTTTTGAAATCTTCTGTTTAGATCCTTAACTTCATTATGTCTTCCTTTTACTTTAGCTGCTTGACATTCAAGGGCAAGGTCCAGCATCTCTTTTGACATGTAATTGTTCTTTTCTTTTTTTCTTGCCTTTTAAATAACCTTTTGCTTTCTTCTTGAATGATATCTTTTATGTCATGTCACAACTTGTCTGGTCTCCTATCACTTGTATCTAACACAGTAAACCTATTCTTGAGGTGGTCTCTGAACTCAGGTGGCATATGCTCAAGGTCCTACCTTGGCTCTCGAAAACTTGTTCTAATTTTCTTCAGCTTCAGTTTGAACTTGCATATGAGAAGTTGATGGTCTGATCCACAATCAGCACCTGGTCTTGTTTTGGCATTTAATATAGAGGTTTTCCATCGTCTCCTTCCACATATATAGTCAATTTGATTCCTGTATGTTCCATCTGGTGATATTCATGTGTATAATCACTGTTTATGTTGTTGAAAAAATGTATTTGCAATGAAAAGGTCATTGGTCTGACAAAATTCTATCATGCGATCTCCAGCTTCGTTTCTGTCACCAAGACCATATTTTCCAACTACTGAACCTTCTTCTTTTAATACAACCTTTGTGTTCCAGTCACCAGTAATTATCAGTACATCCTGATTGCATGTTTGATCTATTTCAGATTACAGAAGCTGGTAGAAATCTTCCCTTTCTTCATTTGTGGCTTTAGTGGTAGGTGCATAAATTTGAATAATAGTCATATTAACTGGCCTTCCTCGTAGACATATGGATATTATTTTATCACTGACAACATTGTCTTTCATGACAGATCTTGAAATGGCTTCTTTGATGATGAATGCAACCCCATTTCTCTTTAGTTTGTCATCCCAGCATAGTAGACCATATGATTATCTGACTCAAAGTGGCCCATGCCAATCCATTTTTGCTCACTGATGTCTGGAATGTCAATGTTTATGTACTCCATTTCTCTTTTAATGATTTCTAATTTTCCTAGATTCATACTACATACATTCCATGTTCCAATTATTAATGGATATTTACAGTTGTTTCTCCTCATTTTGAGTCATGCCACATCAGCAGATGGAGGTCCCTGAGGCTTTACTACATTTCTGTCACCAAGGTAGACTCTGCTTTGTGGAGGAAACTCTTCCCCAGTAGTCTTTTGAGTGCCTTCCAACCTGGGGGGCTCATTTTCTGGCACTATATCTGACAGTGTTTCTTTGCTATCCATAGGGTTTTCAATGGCTAGTTGTTTCGGGAGTGGCTCACCAGGTCCTACTCCCTAGTCTGTCTTAGTCAGGAAGCTCAGCTGAAATCTGTCCATGGGTGACCCTGCTGGTATCTGAGATACCGGTGGCTTAGCTTTCAGCCTCATAGCAACACACAAGCACCCACAGTGCGGCAAACTGACAGACACGTGGGGGAATGAAATATTAGGGAAAGCTATATCAGCAAAGCTTTAGTAATGCTTCTTTTACAGACAGAAGCCCACCAAATATCTTTCTCCACAAGAAGGCATTAATGGGCTTTTTCATACTGGCATCTACAACACCACTCAGTGCATTATTTCCTCCAAACAAGACAGAAGAAACTTAAAGCCACACACAAATAGGTAGATTCAGGGTGCTAGTGGTTCCTGGTCATTGTTCTCTTTATTTAAGGAAAAATGGAAGACACAAATTCATACAAAGGGCCCAGATAAACATCTTTTTATCTATGATTACAACCTTCATAAATTTGCTAGATGATCAATTTTGTTTGTATCGCTGACATATGTATTGTGTCTGTTTAACTGAACAGGTTGTATATCAGTTCTGTGGGCACAGACTATAAGACCACTTGCATTTTGATTGTAGTAAAAGTATTCTCTCTCCTCCCCTTCAGTTTTGTCCATTCAGGCAAAAAAGTCTTGTATGTTTCATTTGTGTGTATGGGTATATATACACATGTATATAATAACAGTATATATGGGTATATATATGTATATATATGTGAGTATATTTATATACATATACCTAGATTTTGCTTTGTGAGCAAAATGTAATACTTCCACTCCTTTTCCCCATTACCCTTTATCATTGCCCCCCACTTAGTCCCTTTTCTGCACCATATAGTCCCCCTTCTACTTTTATGGCATATAACAAAGTTTTAATATTTATAAAAAGGCTCAGACTACTCAGAAGAATGAGGCTTTATAACTATAAATATAGACAGGTAATTTATAAAATATCACCAGGTACTGTGAATTGTATTTTAGTTTTCTGAAAGACATCACTCAAGATTATGGGAAAGCAAAGCAAAGCATGCATACAAAGATTTATGTGCTAGAATATACCATGTCGTATTATTTATAATGAATAAAAATGGTAATCCCTAAGTTCAAACTTGAAACAACTAGTCACATAAATTCCACCTAATCTTGTATAACACAGGGGTATACTCATTAGATATTCTTTTTTTAAGGAAACATACAAAATTATATATATTTGTATATATAATAACATGACAAAACTAAGTACAACATGGCTGGGACAGTTGAGGAAATTATACCGTGATGTTTCACATTTTCCCCTTCCCACATGGGCTTTAAAGATGACAGCATGAGGAAATGGAGCAAGAAACACAAAAATTACACACAATTACAAGGGATAGCCAAGGAGTTTGGAAGCCAGGGAGTCCAGGGACCCTGCTCTCTTCATTCCTTCTTCCCCTACCAGCCTTTTCTGATTCCATCTGAATGACAGCTAAAAGACTGAGTGGCCAATAGGAGAGGAGAATATACACACCTTATCCCCCTACATGCACACCAGAATTTATGAGGTGAAAGGCCAGGAGAAGACTATAGGATCTTGCTCTTGAACAGTGAGTTGTCACCCTGACTCTCTATCATAACTAGCATGCTGCATTCAATAAGATTCAGTCCAAGCTGGTGATAACTAGATTGAAGATAATGGTCATAATCCATTTCTTTCATCTGTTCACAAGTCACCTCTGCTCTCTCTCCTTATTGAAAAAGAGCTGGATTACTGAGCTCTGTTGTTGTTGTTGTTATTGTTGTTAGGTGCTGTTGAGTTGGGTATGACTCATAGTGACGCTATGTACAAGAGAATGAAACCCTTCCTGACATTGTACCATGCTCAGCTCTATGTAAATGCATCTCTGCTATTCATAGGGTTTTCAACAGCTGATTGTTTCAGGATTGGCTTGGGAGTGGGCTGCCAGGTCTTTCTCATTTTTTTGTGGTGCTGGGGATCCAATCAAGGGCCGCAAAGCACCCAGACTAAGCACTCTACCAACTGAGCTAAACCCCTGCTGAGCTCGTGGAAGGCAGATTTCTCCATCTTTCTTCCCCAACCACCGTCCCTAGCTTCTTTCAAAGTAAGCTATCTCCAAAGAACCTGTCACTCCAGCCCTGAGAAGCACTAAGCCCCAGGAGCTAGCTCAGTTTATCACCTCTCTTCATATCTCCCTGGCATTCATCTCATCTGAAATATGGGCCTCCACAAGGGGCATGACCAAGCATGTTCCCTAAGGTTTATCAGCACTGCTGCCATAAGATCAGCTTTTTAGCAGGTCAGATCCAGATGTAGGCCCAGGAAAGTGGGTTGGGTCAGAGGCAAGAAAATTCCATGACTAACTTCTTCAGGGTTTTTATATCTGACCCTCAAGACCATAATACCTATGCAGTCCTACTGTCTGAATTTATAGCCCTCAAATCTCAAACAATTTCCCATGCATGTACTTTCCCAGTTTTATAGAGGGGCGGTTCACCCATGGTCCCCTTCTTCACTTTTACTTTTATGATGGACAGCACAGAATTTTTCAGCTGGCAGACACAGGATTTTAGAATCAGAATCAATCTTATACATAGTAAACTCCATTTTACAGACAAGGAAACCAAGATCCAAAGAGGCTAAATGACCTGAGGTTATACATCAATACTGCTAACACTGCATGGAACTAGAACCCAGATATCTTGACTCTTAAACCAGTACTCCTTCCACTATTCCACAATACTTTCCAAAGTAACATGCTGGAAGAGAGAGAGAAAGTGTTCATTTTCCATGAACATTGTTCTTCAATCTTTCCATTATTTGAGAGCCAGGGCAAAATGAGATAGTAAAGGAGGTTACATGGGCACTGTAGTTTTAGGTAAGAAAATCTGTTTTTCTTTTTGAGGGGTCTTACCATAATGGAAACATGAAACATTAGCAGCCTAAGGGACAAAACTCTTTAGAAGCACAAAACATATTCAATCTACCTTTCCCAACTATGTCAGGTTAGCCTGGGGATGTTAAACCTGCCACATTATTCCAAGGCTTAGCCTAACCAATTTTGGGATACTTTCTTCCAGAAGGAGAAATCGTATCTCCTCAGTTTCTCACAAAAGAAAGAGAGTATATAGCACTATCCAATCCTAGTTTTTTCCATTTCTGGGTCCCCCTACCTGGGGCTACAATGAAGGTGAGGCTGTCTCAATTGAGCTCAGAGCCCCTCTTCGACCTACATTACTTTTTAGGCAGATCCCAGTAGAATCTTTTTATTCTGACTAGAAGGTTGAGAAGATCTAACTAGGTGACCAACCAACCCTGTCTTCTTGTTATTGTTGTTAGGTGCCATTGAGTCGTGTCCAACTCATAGCAACCTTCATAGGGTTTTACATGGCTGATTGTTTTGGGATTGCCTCAGGAGTGGATTGCCATGTTGGTTTCCCCACTTTTGTGGTGCTGGGAATCAAACCTGGGACCTCAGAGACTACAAAGCATTGCTCTACCAACTGAGCTAAATCCCAGGCCCTCATCCCTGCCTAGAATATATGAAAGTCCAGTGAGTGAGGAGGGGAAAAGAGGGGTTTCTGGGTTACCCTACAAGCTTGCTGATAATGAGCAAGGACTTAATCTCAGACAGATCTTGTGGGGTGGGGATATGGTCACCATCACAGGTTCTTGTCTGGTTCTGCATTTGGCAGCTGCTCATTCTTCATCTTAGCTTTGGCCATGCTGTAGGCTCCTGAGTCAAAGTACGTCTGCCCTTTCTGGAGTCTCTTCATGAGGAAGAGGCTTTGGTCCTAGGCTTGGATATTTGGCCTTTAGCTTTGCTTCATCAGCTGTCTCAGGGAGAATACCATCTTTCTCCCACGTGCCCTGCTTCTTGCCAGTGTCTTAGGGTGGGGAAACAGGACAATCTCCAATGCTGCTTTGGTTCCTATCACTTTCATTATATTGCTGTTGTTGTTGGGTGTTGTGCAGTTGGGTCTAACTCACAGCAACCCTACTTACAACAGAATGAAACTTTCCCTGATGCTGGGCCATGTCTGGCACTATGTCAATGCTTTTCTGCTACTCATAGGGTTGTTGATGGCTGATTGTTTTGGGTGTGGGCTGCCAGGTCCTTCTCCCACTTTTGCAGTGCTGGGGAGCAAACCCAGGGCATCAGGGCACACAAAGCAGCACTCTACCAACTGAGCTAAACACCAGCCCCTCTTATTACATATTCTTGATTAAATTGTTACCAATGTATGCAAGTGTGAACTTATGCATATATAGAAATGTATACACAGAGAAAAGCAGAAAACACTGGGAGGATGCCCTATGTATGCAAAACAAACAAACAAACAAACTTCTTTCTAGGTTTTGAATTTACTGATAATTTTAGTTTTAGAGTGTTTATATTTCCAATACTGTCTGTAATGAAAACAACTCATTTCATTAAAAAATCACAAAAACTTCAGTGGCAGGAGTTGGGAAATGGACATATCCATTAGTAGTTTAATGGACTCAGGGTACTTCACCTCTGCTCTTTGCTTTGTAAATTATAGGTGAAAGTTAAATACAAGGAATGCTGCCCACTTTTCTCATCAAGGAGAACCATTCCTTTGTATTTTAGTCAATTGGATAAATATTTGAAAAAGATTATATTGTAATGCAAATTTTACTACTTATTCAAAATTTCAAATATGTTTCTACTCTCAACTGTGAGTAAATAACTTTTTAAAATAGCACATATTTTGAATTTAAAATGATCACCTTTGGATAAACTTTAAGAGATTTCTGTGGTGGATAACTAACATTGAATTATTAGTTTAAGGACTATTTTGTTGAACCATAGGTCAGCAGTCAGATATAGATTAGCATTTATCAATAAGAAGGCCTTTGCTCTATCAATAATGTTGCATAGATATAGGCTCTTAAAATTTGTCTTCATTAGTATCAGCATCTCTTCTGATTTTTAAAGAAAAGTTCTAGCATTTGAAAGGTTACTCTTTTCCTTCCCCATGAGAAATATGTGGTCAGTGAAGAGGTGATTTATTTATTTGTTGAAAATCATAGTAATGAAGCCAGGCATGGTGGTACCCATATGTGATTGTACTTGGGATACTGAGGCAGGAGGATTGTGAGTTTAAGGCCAGCCTGGGTTGACATAACAAGTTCCAGGCCAACCTGGGATACATAGTGAGACCTTGTCTCAAAAAAAAAAAAATCATAGCAATAACTGTATGTATTCATTGTTTACTATGTGCCAGTCTCACATAAGTAGTAAGCAAGGTACTATTATTATGAAGAGTTAATTAGGTCACAACAATTAGAGAATAATTTCTTTAGAAAGATAAGTATTTTATTAATGATGGTGTGTGTATATGGCATATGATTAGAAATTTATACCTACATTTAAATTCTGGCTCCAGTACCTAAAATATACGTTAGGGAAATGATTTAACCTCCCTAACTTTAGAATCCCAATCTGGAAAACAAATGAGCCATGTGCCTATCATGAAGTTCTTGAGGATTCCATGCCATGATCCATGAGCTGCACTTAAGAGTGTGTTGCACATAGCAAGCGTTCCCTAAATTGTGAGCTATTAATGCACTTTCATTGCATCTTCACCATCTAATGTAGAAAAGAGCAGTAAAAGCCTCCATTTATGTTGGGATTCTCTTGTATTCAGTTATCCACTTATGGAATACCTTTTCTCGTTCTTCAGAATACCATGTACTAGATAGAAAAGGCAAGACATTAACTTTCTGTGGTAAATGTTAAAAGCTAAGGTAATTATTCTCGAGCAGGTGTTCTTAACTCTAGGCTAAACAACTTAATATCTTTAGACCATCCAAACTGAATATACTTAGCGTGTGATGGTTCCAAGTGAGATCAGTAGAGATTGGATAATGTACTTCTCAGACTCTGCAAATGATGGACTGTTTTCTCCCAATTAAATGAAAATTAAAATTTAGTTTGCCTCTGAGACCCATTCAATTCTTTTATCTGTTGTAGATATTGGTGAGCACAAACATTTTTATTTGGAAAACAAAACTTTTTCTAATCTCTAATCTACTTCTTGATGAAATATACATATTCTGATCTGGAGGAACTACATAGTATTGGTACAAACTTGAAGTTATTGTTTCCTATGGGATTTAGAAGCTGCAGTAGAGACAGCTTCATATTTATCTAATTTAGAATTCTTACACTGACAAAAAAGGAGAAATTTCAAAGCTGTTCTCTTCTGATAGGAGTTAAAAAAAAAAGCCCACAATGCTTCAACATAGTAAAATAGTTAAACCACATAGTTTTATGGATGCAAAACTTTCACTTCTATATTTTCTATCTTTTTTGTTTGTTTTGGAGTTTTTATTTGTTTGTTTGTTTGAGACGGGGTTTTGCTATGTAGCCCAGAAAGGCCTAGAACTTGCCATATAGTTCAAGGTGGCCTTGAACTTATGATCTTTCTGCCTCTGCCTCCTGAGTGCTGGGATTATAGGCATATAATTATAGAAGCAATCTCTTTCTTCTATATTTTCTTTACCCATTCATCCATTGATGGGAACTAGGCTGATCTCATAACTTGCTATTTTGAATGCTGCTGTTGTTGTTAGGTGCTGTACTCACATCGGCCCTCATAAGGTTTTCAATGGCTTTATTATGCTGAGATATGATCCTTCTATTCCTAGCTTCTTTAGGGCTTTTATCACAAAGGGATGCTGGATTTTGTCTTAAGTCTTTCTGGTGTTGTTTACTTTGTGCCTCCACATCTACAATGCCTATAGTCTAGAATTTAAATCTAAATCCCTCATTGGAAGCCATCATTGATAACAGTATGTCCTTCTTTTTACATCACATCAGAGGGACACCTAATTCTGCTAAGACAGAATTAAAGTTGTGGCAAACTTCCCCTATAGTAACAAGGCTAAGTAAAACAGAAAGATCCTGGCTCATACAGAGGTTACATTCTAGTGGGATAGAGATAACGGTAAGTTATTTAGCAAATAGATAAGTACAATTCCAAATAGCAATAAAGTCATAAGTAAAATAAAACAAAGAAATTAGTGAATAAGCTAGAGTACTAAAGGTGGTCCAGGAAAATCTCTATGAAGGGAAGAGGTTTGAGCATAAGGAAAGATGGGAAATAACCAGCAAGGAGAAGACCTGGGAAGGGAAATTCCAAGGAGAGTGAGAATAAGTTTCTACCTGTGACACAAATAATTTTGGTGTGTTTGGAAAAAACAAAAGAGACTTTTGGCTCCCGAGAACATCAATGATCTGAGGAAATCTATTTACTGCCATGTGATAGACAAGATATTATAACTTTCTCCAACACCAAACAGAGAAAGTATGAATATTTTAGTCCATATTTACTTTAAGATATATGGCTGAGCTTACAATAAAGTAAGCCAACTTCCTATTTGTCAAAAATAAAGAGGATAAAGTGAAATGGTAAGGTCAAAATAAAAGGTAGTGGAGGGGAGAATATTACTGATCTTATAGGTTTCAATAACCATAACGGAATAAAACATGGGCCCAATCATATCATGGAATTGAACCTGAGATGTCTGTTAGGGGACCACAGAATTTCCTCACCAGTCCCAGGACATTACTCCAAAATACAGCTTTTATAGGAGTAGGGGCTGTTGTTGTTAGGTGCTGTCGAGTCAGTGTCCAGCTCCTAGTGACCCTACATACAACAAGTGAAACACTATTGTCAGTGTTTCTCTGCTATTCATAGGGTTTTCAATGGCTGATTGTTTTTAGGGTGTGGGTTGCCAGGTCTGTCTCCCAAACCTACAGCACCTGGTGTTCCCAGGCAGTCTCCCATCCAAGTACTGACCAGGTCTGACCCTGCTTAGCTTCTGAGATCTGATGGGATCAGACACCACAGTGCTATGGTGGCAGGTGAAGGAGTAAGGGCATTGTCTGTTTAATTCAGTGCTGTATCCCCAGTCCTGAGCGTAGTGCTTGGCATGTAGTGGAAACTTACTAAATGTTCATAGAATGAATGAATGTTTGGCTTGTGCTCTCAGAGGAAAAAACCTCTCTTATGATTTTCAACCACTGGCCTGCCCTTATATGAATTTGAGGACTTCGAATTGATCTTGATAATACACGTACATGAGCTTTGCAAACCTCCAAGCTCAGAAATAAACACAAAAATACTCTCAAATTGTGAGCTTTTGGGAAGCCTAGAAGTAGAAAAAAGACACATTTTACTCAAGATTTTCTGCACGAAAGACCTCATCTAAAAAAAAAAAAGCTTAGAATCTAAGGCACATATATCATACAAAACACAAGGAAATAAGTCACTAGAGTGAGAGTTGGCAGATGTTACAAGGACTTAACAGATTTCAAATGGTAGGAAAAGCTGAAATACAGTAAAAAAAAAAGTAAGCTTAAAATGATTACAGCTATTAAAAAGGACTCCAAACAAAAAAAGAATGAGACAATGTTTTTTAAAAGATCAGCAGATAGGCTGAGGATGTAGCTCAGTGGTAGAGGACTTGTATATCATATATAAGGCCCTGTGCTCAATACGCAGCACCACCAAACCAAACCAAACAAATAAATAAACAAAACACAAACAGATTTGAAAAGTGTCAAAATTATTTTTTGGAAATAAAAGTAGTTGTTGAAAGCTCAATGGATGGATTTAATACCAAATTAGACATATCTGAAGAATTTGTGAACTGGAAGCCAGAGTGGAAGAAATTAGCCATAACACCTCACAAATAAACAGAAATTAAGTTGAAGGACACATTAAGAAGATCTTGTATATTTGTCACAATAGAGATAGAGAAAATAGAGATGGGGAGAAGAAATATCAAAGAGATAATTTTGGACTTTTTTTGCAGAACTAATAAAAACATGGGTCTTAAAATTCAGGGAGCACAAGTTCTGAACAGAATAGACAAAAGTTTAATTTCCACTAAAGTCCATGATATCTAAATAAATCAGAGAGGAGAGTGGTATGAGATTCAGCAGAAGATGTAGGCAGGGGCCAAATAAAACAGGGTTGGCTTTTAAGCAGAGGACTGATATTCAATTTATATTTTTGACAGATCATTACAGCAATTTCAGGAAGGATGAATTGTGATTGACCAGACTGGAAGAAAAACCAATAATTAGCAGTTTAGTATAATAATCCAGGCTAGAGAAGAAGGCGTATAAATCAAGGCTGTTGGCAATAAATTTGGAGGGATATAGACTGAGGCATTTCTTAGTAACCACTGAATGCTATGCTCTAGAAATATAAGGATGGTTAATTCCTCATATGGCAAACTTTGGTGAAAGGAAGCCAGAAATGAGGGCCTGGGCAAATGATTTTTCCTTCCTTCTTTCTCATGGTCTGCTCAGGGCAGGGTTTCTCCATGCAGCTGGCCAGAAACGTATATTGCAATGAGACGATTTATTTACTCATCAACCTCTTTGATATCCCAGCTTATTGTGAATAGCAGTGATTTTTATAACATTTCACCTCTATGGTCAAGCTACCCTTTTTGTTTCTAAGGCTAGAGTTGGTCTATGGGGGATGTAAAAAGTCCACTTAAAGCCAGTCACATTGGCACATGCCTGTAATCCCATGACTCAGGAGGCCAGAGACAACCTGAATAACTTAGTGAGACTTTATCTCAAGATTAAAAACAAACAAACAAACAAAAAAACAAAAAAAAAACAACTTTAGAAAGGTAGCAGAGCTGGAGGTGCAACTCAGTGGTACAGTGCTTGCAAATTATGGACAAGGCCCTGGGCTCAACAACTCAAGATCCTCCAAGAAACGTCCCCTAAAACCAGAGAGTAGTTATTGTCTGCTATAGTTTGGGTGTTGAATATCCCTCAAAGAACCATGTGTTTAAGGTTTGGCCCCCACATTGGTGCTATTGGGAGGTGAAGGAACCCTTAGGAGGTGGTGCCTAGTAGGAGGTCTTTATGTCACTGGGGATATGCCCTTGAAAGAAATTATGGGTTCCCTACATTTTCTCCTTCATCTTTTTGCTTCATGGCCCTAAGAAGAGCAGTTTGCTCCACAATGGACTTCCCGACCATTGCCATCCAGCATCCTCACCAGAGGCCTAAAAGCAATCAGTTGACCTGATCATAGCCTGGAACCTCTAAAACCAAGAGGCAAAATAAACCTTTTCTCTTCCTAAGTTAATTATCTCAGGTATTTTGTTTCAATTAATATAAAGCTGTCTCATTGTCTAAAATGAAATTGTGAAAACTCAGTATGTAATGGTTAAAATCAGATGCTTATGAAATTAACCGCAAGCAATACTTAATAAATGGGTGGTTAATTATTGAGAAACACTAAGAATTCCAAACAAGATACAAACTTTAGCATAAAATCATAGAAAACTGTAAAATACTGTTATTAAAGTAATTTATAGAGAATATATTGGAGAGAAAGGCATTTTTAGGAAATCTTCAGATTTTTTATGGAGGTAGGCAAGTGAGATCCAGAAAGAAAATTTAGCATGAATATTTCAAATCACCTTGGACTGTACCTGAATAAGTCTGGCGGGTACTTAAATAATATGAGGGAGATTACCTTTACCTTCTTTATTAGTATTCAGTTACATTTTTATGGCAATTGATGCTTATCAGTGGAGGGAACAGAGAGGCTCTAGGGAGGCTCTTTGGTTGTCTTTTGCTTCCTGATACATGAAGGACAGTAGGAAATGACGAGGTAAGAGACTAGATATGGCACGAAATTAGTAAATTGCATGTTTCTGAAGTACACTTTTCAGGACAATATAAAGTTTTAGAATTCTCTTACAATGCTTGATTTATGGGAAATGGTTAAAAGCAAAATCTCGTGGACTGGATCTAATTTTCTTTTGACAGATCATACATTCTTATTCGGGAAAAAAATAATGTGACCACTGTCACTAAGGTCACAATACTTAAAAAATGTCACCAAGTTCAGCATAAATATAGGTTATTCTGTTATGTCATTGGTAGCTGAAGTCATTTTGGCAACTCCCATTGAGGTCAGAATTCTGAGAAATGGTTGTCTGTTCCTTGCCTCGGACCATTCCTGTGCACAATGAACAGCAGAAACAGCTAAGTATTTTACCTGATTTGGTGTCATCACATTTCACTTGATTTCCTTCAGAATGAATGATTTAAAGGACACAAATAAGTTCCTGAAACTAAAAGCAAACCAAGTCTCAGTAAAAGCAATGATTCAAGTGCATAAATAACATGTTGGCTAATGCAACTGGTCACAAGGTTATAATCCCTTTCTAGATCATCATAAACATCGCTATACTCACCTCTCTGTCTACTCTTGGGCATCCCCACACTACTCCTCTGCTTCCAGACACATACAAAGTCACATAGCTCACCATTGGTCACTGAGGGTTATAGATTCCTTTTGTTTAGATCCAGGTTCTTTCCTTGGTGGTAGGTTAAAGCTGCTATGGGATCATCTGATTAAGACTTGATTAAATAGCATCTTGTTAACAGTCTGCTTATGGAATTTCTCTGCATAAACTCCTCTTTTGAGGTGGACATAGTCTCACCTCAGAGAATCTGAGCTTTTCCTCTCTCTTGCTTTTTCTAACCTCACTTAACCTCTCTCATTATTACCTGTTTCAAAATCCTCTTCTATTTTCTCTGCTTGCTCATATTCTTAAAAAAATATTTTATTTCATTATAATTTTGGATTCTCAGAGATTTATAAGCCATCCAAAATGGCATGTATATATTTTTTATACTTTGTTTATACTAAGTAATATTTGGAAAAAAATTTAGCACATTTAAAACCAAGTGCTGTATTTGTATTCATTTACCCCTGGTTACTCCAAGTTAATCCTAATCCACATATGTATTGCCATAAGAAAAGGGAGAAGAAAATGGCTGTGCAAAGAAGGCCACCAAAGTGACCTACTTGCTCCCAAGAGTCTAGCCAAATTACTGCCCAGCTTGCAATCATGAATTAAATGACAAACTGTTTTCTAGACTAGCAGTGAGTTGTAGGAAGGGGAAAAGAACAGTCTAGGTATGAAAAGACTCCGTTTCCAGTTCTAGGTTGGCAACCAACTCACTGGATGACCTTTGACAATGACTAAAATGCTAACTCCATAGGTTAAAGCTGAAAATCTAGTTTAAGAGTAACTTGCTCTGACTACCAGGATCAACAAGAGATTGCAGAAAGGAAGGTGTAGGTTATTTTCATTGTTGTTGTTTGAGACAAAGTCTTGTATGCAGCTCATGTTGGTCTGGAACTCCCTGTGTAGCCCAGGTTGGCCTCCAACTCCCATTGATGCTCCTGCCTGATAGGATTACAGGCATGCACCACCATGCCCAGCTGTAAGTCACTTTTTTGATGGAAAAGGCATAGGTTTTCGAGTCTAACATACTTGGGCTTGAACCCCAATTCTGCTCCCTACTGAAGGATCTGAAGGTACTCTTTCAGTCTCATTTTTGTATCTATAAAAGAAGAATGATAAGCTGATGCACGCCTGTAATCCCAGTGACTCAGGAGGCAGAGGAGGAGGATCGCAAGTTTGAGACCAGAAGCAGTCTGCGTAATTTAGTGAAACCCTGTCTCAAAAAGTAAAATAAATGGACTGGGTGTATAGGTCAGTGGTCCAGTACTTACAAAGCATGCAAGCGTGAGGCCCTGGGTTCAACCCCAGCTACCTAAATAAATAAATAAATAAATAAATAAATAAATGGGAGGATGATGATAATATTTGCCTAACAGGATTGCTCATGCAATCCTCAGAAAATGCAAATATCATGGCACAAATTAGATGATCAATAAATGGTAGCTACTCTCAATGCCATTGTTCAATTTATTGATTTGAAGAGGAGATAATACTATTGGCACTGGGTAACTAGAAGGAGAATTTAGTGTTATAAAATATTTGGTAACTGCTGGGTTATTTAAAAACAGGGAACACAGAAATGTTTTAAGTAAAAAGGGAAAAATTTCCTCACTTTCCCTTCAGTTCCACTGTTCATATTTTATCTGTCCACAGTTTTTTATATATGTGACATTATATGTACATAAATGTAATTGGTCTTATAAAAAGCAGTTCATGTGACATATACTATTAAATACGATATTTGATAGGTGCATGAGAGGGAACTATGAATATTTCTTGGTTCAATAACAAAATGTCAGCTCTAGGGGGAAAAATTAACTGTGATCCAAGTGGAAAGATGTTTCCACTCTACTCCAATTCTTTTTTATAGAAATCTTTGGGTATTAATTTTATTGGACATTGATCACAATATTTTAAAGGAAATAACTAAAGCTTTACCACAAGAAATGATTATTCAAATATTCATGTTGGTTGGGTGAAGTAAAATCACATATGTATGATCTAATTTGCATAAAGTTTTATGAGTGTGTGAATAACAGATGAATAAGAAAATAACTCTCTTAGATGCTACTAGGCCCTTTCTTACAAAATTACTTTCAGCAACCTAATAAGGTTTTGCAGACATAGAGGATGGTTGGAAAAGGATACAGATTCTCCGATGTTGTTCCTCTAAGTGCAAACTGACCTAGTTATGGTTGTCATGGATACTATAATTTTGAATTTAATAGTATTCTCCAAAGGAACAGCAATATAGCTGTATGAAATGCTGAGATCAATCTCAAGCTCAGCCTTGAAAGGTGAAGAAACTGAGTCAGAGGAGCTAAGTGCCCCTCACCAAAAGGAAAATTGGAAGACTTATACGGAGATCTCAGAATTTATGAAGCTAAGGTCTATGATTAGTTCAGCACCCAACCTGTTTTTCAAAGTCACTCAAACCATAAAAAATGCTTCTTAGCACAAGTGATTTACATGAGTCCTTGCTGCATTTATTAAAAACATACCTTTTCTCCTAGTCATCTGTACCTTACTGCCTTTCACCTCCAGGCTAAAAACTACAAGCACACACTTGGAGTCAATGTACTGAGCTCTTACAACAAACAGGCTTCTGCACAAAAGAAAACAAAGTGAGTAAAAAAATGCCTGGAAAGTGGAAAAATAAAGGAGCATTTGTTTTAACTTGAGTCTCTAGGATCATTTGATGACTATATATTTTTAATGAGTCCACAGCATATAATCTTGCATATAAAAGATGGCACTATAACATACACATATTAATATTCAACCATAATATTAAAATTCTCTTCTGAAATGCTTCTAAATTATATATACTCACAATAAATACAAGGAAGCTGGATGTTTGCAACCAAAATGAAAACTAGCTATAGTTCTATCTCAGAAGCTAGATAATATCAATTAAGTAGAAATTTTATGAAATAAAGATGGTGGAAATTGGAGAGAGGGCAAACAAACAAACAACAAAAAAGTCCTCTAAATTGTTTCTGGAAAATGAGACTAATTCATCTCCTCTTTCAATTGTTTCAAGTTGCTCTTCTGCTGAGTAATGTTAAATGAATTCTGAAAGATCACATACAATTGGAAATTGAATCCAAGGATCCAACTTAGACCCAGACATTATTAAATAGCTTTCAAAGATTCCATTGACACTTTTTCTCGCTTATGTGGGTGGTTTTGTTCACAGCCAGACCATCCTATGTGAAGATATTTCCCCTCCTCAAGATAAATTTCCCCCTGACAACCTTGAAAATCTTATAATGGATGATTCCTTACAGCTGAGATAAAGGCCTGACTCTGATTGTACGTTGCTACTTAAATTACTTCAGTCAAGAAGATAAAAACATTAGAAGGTTTACCTCCTTCCAGTTCTTAGCTTCCATCCATTGTTTCCTGGCAGAGTTATTATGCTGCTGCTTGGTCAGTGCATTAACAGACATGGTTGCTTTCAGAAAGCACATCAGTTGATATAATAACACAGCTACAAAATACCAGGGCTACTATGAACAATTTATAGTTGAATCGGGAGCTCTCAAAGCTGGCTTTATGATCATCTCACAGATGCATTAATGACCTCATCTTTGAGGAAATAATACTCTCTGATTTTCTCTTTTGTTTCCAGATCTATACTCTCCCTTTCCAGGAGAGAAATTACTAATATAAGAGGAAAAAAATTCTGCAGCTCACAGATAACTCTCCCTCCATAAATTGGTAGCTGCACATGATTTTAAGCAGCTATACCTAATCACTTTTATTGATCTCATATTGCTACTTGTGAGGGTTTCAAAAGTGAACAGCTTTAAGAGCCCATAATCTAACTGGAGTCACAGAATGTAGAGAGCTTCCTCTACTATGAAAGAAGTATGCTGATGAGTGATTTCAGAGGAAGGTGGAAGTGATTGTTCTCATGGGACAGGAGGGAAACATCAGAGGATGAAACATTCAAAGTGGGTCTTAAAGGATATGCAGGATTTCACCAGGATGGGGAAGATGATTCCATGTATAAGAAACAGCTTGACCAAAATCAATTCTAAAAGAGAATAGACTATGGAGTGTGTGATGGTGTGTGAATCAGATTGCATTTTTAAAAAACAGAATAGCCACAGCAGTTTTTCTCATTCTGTAAGACTGTCCTTAATATGATTTAATGCTCTTCTCATTGAATAGGTAGAGTCTGAATTCCCTACTCTGGATTCTGCCTTAAAGAATAAGTCCCTGAGCCACAAAATAAGTGTTTGGCCTTCCTCGTGCTTCTGTGTTATGAAGAAAGGTCAAATGATGTCCCAGGGGAAGGCCAAAGGGAGAGGCCCCACATGAATCAGGAAAGGAAGCTCCCTGGTCAACCTGTGGCTATTTCAACTGTTTCTGCTTCCGCCAATATTTGCCAATGGCTATACGAAAGACATGAGTTAGGACTGCAGAGCTGACTGAGCCTTTACCAAACTCTGGGCCCACAGAAACTATGAGTGGTAATCCAATGACAATCATCATTTCAACCAACTAAGTCTTGAGGGGTAATTTGTTACTCAACAATCAATAACTAGAAAAGTAAGTAATTGGAAATTAAATTGGACAATGTGATTGAGGCCTAAAGAATATTTGAGTTTCCTTCTGCATGCAGTGGGAAACAATCCATCAAACATTTTCAATCTAAAGAATCACATAATCTGATTTATGGAAACTCAAGAGGCATCAGGCAAGATGAATTGGAAGAGACAGACATTGGAGACAGAACACTTACAGGAATTCTCAAAGTTGAACTGTGCATAAAAGTCACTTGAGATGACAAAGTTTCAGAGTCCTTGGCCTAAGCCCCCAAAATAAAGAAGGGTGGTAATTGTTCCTAGATTGTAAAGAATTGGTCTTAGATGCCTTGAGTGCAGGAAAGCAAGAAACATTTGTTGTACATTTGCTATCAGTCACGCAGTTTGCCAGGGAGTTTACACGTAGATGAGCACACAAGGCCATGGACCTGAGTTTAAGTACCTATTCTATTACCTACTAGCTACATGACCTAGGGACCATTGCTTACCTTCTCCAAACCTGTTCCACATTTGTAAAACATGGATATTATTCTACTTTCTTCAATATTTTACCTAGGTATAATCCTTATGTATAATAACTGCTCAATAATAAATTATTGCACATGTTCTCAGAAGTGGTGTTCCCCCAAGTCAACATTCTTACTCCTTTAATGAAATCCCTTCCTTTCTGGCTTCCTCATCTACTACTTCACTGAACTCCTTTTGAAAAGCTTGTGGACGATCAACATTGTGTCAAATTAAAAGCACTACACTTTATTTCCATTTCACTTGGTCATTGACAGACCACTACCCCTTCATTTTGGAAAAATTGGCTTCTTGATTTCTTTGAACCCATTTTATTGCTTTTCTTCTACCTCAAAAATTGTTTTCCTTTATTTTCTTTGCTGAGTTTTCTTCTAGACTCACCTCTAAATGGAATGTGCTTCAGAGCTTAATTTTGGTCTTTCTTTTCTGGATATGTTTTCTTCCTAAATGATCTCCTTAACCCGTAACTTTAAATAATATGTATTATATTCTAATGACTTCTGATTTTAAAAATCTAAATTCTAAATAGTGACTCCAAATTTATAAATCCAAAGCCTGCCTGACATTTTTCTTTGCATATCTTACATGCATTTTAAACTGTTTTTTATCCTAAACAAAAATCTTGGCAACCTCACCAAACTTAGTCTTCCTCTTGTCCTTCTTCCTTCCCATTTTAGCATACACCTCAAATGCCCTTCCAGTTGTTCCATCTTAAAACCTGAACTTCATCTTTCATCTCTTTTTACTCATTCACTTCATTCAAACCAGATGTAAATTCAGTTACTTCAATTTTTATAATGTATTTTGAGTTCATTGGCTTTTCTCCATCCCTACCACCAATACTCTATGCTAAGCTTTTCTTGCCTAGATTTATGTAATAAGTTCCTAACTTTTACTCTTCCCATCATCCAATCCAATTTATTCATAACATTTAAGAGATGCTATTTCCATTTTGGAATAGGAGTTTTATAACCCAGTATTACACTGGTTCTTAGAATCCTGACTTCACATAATGCTAGATTTAAAAAGATCTATGTATCATTTAAACTACACTCTGTATTTGTAAGTGTTATCTAGGTTATGCTGCATAAATACAAAGGCCCAAATGTCAATAGCTTAAAGCAACAAAGGAGTATTTCCTGCTCAAACTTGACCACATTATGTAGGAGCTGGGGCTCTGCTCAGACTCATCTATGTTCTAGGACTCAACCTGATGGAGGAGCCACCGTCTAGAATCTTGCTAGTTCCTGTGGATGAGGAGTAGAAAACCATAGCAAAACAATGTTCTTAATACTTTACCCACAGGTGACATATAACATTTTCTTTATTCTTTTTTTTTTTTTTTTGTGGTACTGGGGGTTGAACCCAGGGCCTCGAGCTTGCATTGCTTTGCAAGTGCTGAACCATTGAGCTGTACCCTCAGCCCATTTTTTTACTTTTTGAGACAGAGTTTTGCTAAGTTACGCAGACTGCCTCTGGTCTCGAATACCAGGTGCTGCAGGCTAGGGAGAAGAACCTGGCAATCCACTCTTGAAACAATCCACCACTGAAAACCCAATGAGTAGCAGAGAAGCACTGACATAGTGCTGGGCGTCAGAAAGTGTCAGAGAGTGTTTTGTTCTGTTGTATATAAGGTTGCTATGAATCCGACTTGACTCGATGGCATCTAACAACAACAACAACAACAACAACAACAACAACAACAACAGGCGGATGGCTGCTGGTGTTGGTTCAGTATTGCAATGGTGTAAGAGTCCATGGACCAAATTACATGTCCAAAGAGACAGTAGAACTTGCCCTTGAACATCAAGCAGCTAAAGCAAAAGGAAGACATGATGAAGTTAAGGAACTAAACAGAAGATTTCAGAAGGCAGCTCGAGAAGACAAAAACAAATATTATAATGACATGTGCAAGGAGCTGGAGGCAGAAAACCAAAAGGGAAGAACACGCTCTGTGTTTCTCAAGCTTAAGGAAGTGAAGAAAAAATTCA
>VMDO01030690.1:0-20986 GCA_007922755.1 Pedetes capensis
TACATAATTACATTTCTCAGAGCTAACTCTAAGAACTGCAATTTCAAATTAGGTGATTTCAAGCACACCTATATGCCTAGATGTAAATTAACACAAATTTTAGCATCATCAGCTTGAAAATAGAGCTGCAGAGGAACCAAGTAACATATTATAGATTAACATAAACAAATTTACATAATCAGCTATTCAAAGACATACTAGAATGTTACATTTTCTTTGGGGTTTTAGAAAAGAATAAAATTTGACAAATAATGTATTATAATTATTATCTCCATTGGGGCAAACTAGCAATAAAAACTAAGTAGTGAATGTGTTAAACATATGCATTTCATGCTTCTTGGGGGATCTTTGCACAACTGTGACAATACTAAAAAATGAATTCATGAAATGCTCACCCTTATAAGAAAGTTCCAATGTATACTAACTTTGGAAAACTCCACAAATGAATAAATAACTGGAAGAGTCATTCTTCTACTTATCGCTGACTTATGCCTATAGAGATGAGTTTTTGTCATTTATGTTGTAGCTCAGGGGCTGGAATTTAGCTCAGTTGGTAGAGCACCGCTCTGCAGTCTCTGAGGTCCCAAGTTCAATTCCCAGCACCATGAAAATGGGAGAAGGACGTGGCAACCCACTCCCAAGGCAATTCCTAAATAATCTGCCATTGAAAACCCTATGAGGGTCGCTATGAGTCGGGGACGACTCTACGGCACCTAACAACAACAACAACAACATGTTGTAGCTCAAAAGAGTAGCTCATATATATATATATATATATATATATATATATATATATATATATATATAACTTCATGAAGATATGTAATTGGAAAAGTACCCATTATGTAGTCATTAAATCTAAATTCTATAATAGTCCCCACACTTTCCTTCAGGGGTCAAACACACAAAAGAAAATCAATGTAAGGTTCCAATAAGAAATTTATAGGAAAATATAGTTTTCCATGATAGTTCAAGTCTAAATGTACTTCAGTTTAGTAATTATTTAATTCACCTCTTGAAAACTGTAGAGCTGATTCACTTGCATAACTTTTTCCTTCTAACACAATGGATTATTTAATTTAAAAAGGATACTTTTTAAAAAGTAGTGTTACTCATTCACTTGAAAAAAATTAATTGTACAGCTCAAGCTTTTTTGAAGTCATTATCTCATACTACAAGTTCTGCACAAAAGTTCTTTTAAGCTCTTAAATACTGGTGGAATTTTCAGAATTTCAGCCCTCAGACCCAGGAGACATATAACTTAATTAAGATTAGGCAAAATGCAGTCATAGACTATACACAACTGTGGCAGAAAGTATTTTTAGGGTACTGCCTATACCTTTGCAAATTTTCTTAACACAAGCCATAGCTGAATTTTGCTAGTTATGGAAATCCTTGGCTAGATAAGTGGCTTAAGTATAAATTTACACTTTCCACCAACATGTTAACCCATTAAAGCACAGTGTCCTATTTACAGGATAGTAACTCACTCATGCCTGCAGCTGTACCCCTGTGGCATCCAATCCTGTCAGATCTTGGAAGCTAGGCAGGGTCAGGCATGGTTAGTACCTAGATGGGAGACCACCTGCAAACACCAGGTTCTGTAGCTTGGGAGAAGGACCTGGCAACCCACTCCCAAAACACAATCAGCCACTGAAAATCCTATGAATAGCAGACAGGCACTGACAATAGTGTTTCGTCTATTGTACGCAGGGTCGCCATGAGTCGGACACTGACTCGACAGCACCTAACAACAACTCACTCATAAGGAAATGTTCATGAAACTGTAGTTTCCATTGGACTAATGGACTAAACATAAAATCAAGCAGCTGGCAAGAGATAAAATTGAGATATAGTGTGATAACATGCACATGTGTGTAATTCTGATACAAATTCTGAGAAATAATAGTAGGTGAATTTGTTTTTGTCCTATATATAGTATGGTGCATGTTAACAGGTTAAACCACTGCTCCTCTTGACTCCACATAAAAAGTATAGCTATAATTCAACACCAAATCAAAACATTGTAGTCAAATATGAATACAGATTTCATGGCTTTATCCAAAATCTGAACATGACTTTCTCAATCTTTATGTTAATGACACATGATTTGTCTCTAAATAGGTTCAAATTAATGAGAAAATATGGACATTTCACTTGGAATGACTTAGATAATAGAAAATTTGTCTTGAATATTAGTATTACTGTGTTGGTTTATAACAATGCAAGGTAAAGCTGCAATTGAGCTAAATTTTACATGTAATATGATACATACTGGAGGATTTCTAATGCTTTCCTGATGACTCATGTACAGTGCTTTATTTTTTAAAAAATGGATCATGTTCACTTTAGGTTTACAATACTAAGGCTGTTTTGTGATCAGTTTGGGAAGCCCAATAATATTTTCCCTAATGACTTAGAGATGCAACTTAACAACTATATCTACTTATTTGCCATGTCTATAGCTATATCT
Organism: Pedetes capensis; assembly: GCA_007922755.1. NCBI lineage: Eukaryota > Metazoa > Chordata > Mammalia > Rodentia > Pedetidae > Pedetes > Pedetes capensis. The sequence goes on from VMDO01030690.1 coordinate 2,474, forward strand.
ACTTACTCATCTACTTAATTACCAAAATTAAAATCTGAACTTGCATTTCAAGCTGGCATATAACCTATATAGTACTGACAACAAGCCATTTTTTGGCAAATAATTGATTGATAGCTCATTCTTAACATGCTTGGAGAAACACAATAATAGATAGCCCATGCATTTTTTTACTCTGCACTATCTACAGATGATCTCTATTTCAGATGACTTTAAGTAGCTAAATAGAAATAAAATAGAACACCTTTCTGGCTCATTAAGGCATTTGCACAAGCTGTCATTAGCATTACCTCTCTGAAAATGTAGTACAGGATGCAGCAGGCCTCGTCTGCTGCAGAAGCTAATGGCAAAGAGCTACCATTTGACAGCAGAGCTAATTTACATACTTTACATATTCAGTGAGTAAAGGAATAATCTACATTAATCAAATAAGCTATGTTTGGGGGATTTTCCCCCTATTTGAAATATACCTGTGTACCTTATAAGCCCAGTCACTGATTACTACATACTAAATCAATTAATTGTACAAAAGCAAAAGTGGGCCTTACCTCTTATTTAATGCTACCCATTTTGTAATGGGCAATTGTAAATTATGCCTCAGAAGATAAATAGCAAGTCATGCCTGAAAAGATGAGATGCTCTGGTTTTCATCCTCAGACCTGCTAGGCTGACTACCTGTCAGATAAGGTTGAAGCAAGGATTATGCCTTGAAAAGCTGACAAACCACAGATTTTTATCACTAAATCAAACCTGCTGGGTTTAAACTCTATGAACTTTAATTATCTCATATTTAATTAAAAGAACTAGATTAAACCAAAAGCAGAGGGCAGGGGGAGGTCTGGGCAAAGGAGAATCAGGAAGTTGTTGGGAATGAGGTGACTTCATTTTCACAAATCAGATTTCTTATATCTAATAAAGTTTACATATAAAAGAGATTGAAGGAATCACTGGGCCGCAAAATAGTAGAGGTAATCTAGTCCATCCCTGAATGATAATCATCTACCCTGTTCTTTAAAATCTCTGCAGAAAGAGGCTTTGCATATGTTGAAAGCGTTTCAGACTGCTAAGGGCACTGTAAGTCAGTTTACCAGAGAATGAGAAAATGAAGCTTTTTATACTTCACCAACTAAAATACAAGAATAGTCTTTGCTCCAGAGATTGCATTTATTATTACTTTTCTTAGATAAGACAATATACTTGCCCGTGTTTTCAGAGTATCTTGTTTCATAATGGAATAATCATAAGATGAATTATTTAACCAATAAGTACTCATTGATGATCTCTTCCAGCAGTTGGCAAACTTTCTGTATAAAGGGTAAGACAATAAAATATTTTGGGCTTTATGGGCCATAGGGCCTTTGTTATAATTCCTTAACTCTGCCATAGACATTATGTAAATGAATGAATTCTGTCTCCCCAAATTTTATTTATGGAAAGCTGAATTTCATATAATTTTAATGTCACAAAATATTCTTCTTGTGATTGTTTTCTAACCATTTAAAAATGTAAAAACTTTCTTAGAATTTTGGTCTGGATTTGGTCCACAGGATGATTTGTCATCCCCTCATCTTCTCTACATTTCAGTCATCACCAAGAGAAGAAAAGCATGGTATAAAAGACAGTCACATTTCATAATAGTTGGGGAAACAAGGACAAAAACATTAAAGAATTGGCAAATCATATAGAATAGCACATAATTAGCTGGGCAGCGACTTGGGAGGTGGAGGCAGGAGGATCACGAGTACAAGGCCACAGGCAGCCTGCGCAATTTGGCAAGACCCTGTCTCAAAATAAAAAAAAAAAATTAAAAATGGGTTGGGGATGTAGCCCAGTGGTAGAGCTCTTGCAAAGTATGGGCAAGACCCTGGGTTTAATTGCCAAGCACCACAAAAAAAAAAAAAAAAAAAAAAAAAAAAAAAAAAAAAAAAAAAAAAAAAAAAAAAAAAAAAGAAAGAAAAAACCTAGCACACAACAGAGGGCTAAAGTGTGTGGGGCAGCTCCTAGGGGCTAAAGAAGTTAGAGCTAGATAGCTAGAAGAGGAAGAACTAGTTGGATTTATGTAAGTAGAGCAGACAAAGAAAGAGCACTACAGGTAAGAGAAATAATGTGAACCAAGATAAAGCAACGTGAATTAGGTTGCACTTGTGGGAAAGTAGAAGAAAACCCTATCTAAGCAGAATCAATTGGAGAAATCAATTAATTCATTCAATAGATAATTATTGATCAGTTCTCTGTGTGTCCAGCATTATGCTAAACACAAGAGAGACTGTGATGAATAAGACACAATTCTTGTCCTCCAATTGCTCAGTCTTGTTAGAAGGACAAATAAGCAAACAATTAAAATTCAGGAAAAAATATAAGATAGGATACTTATACCGAAGACCAAAGCTCTCTGAAAATATCTGTGAGAATTTAAAACATTATGTCAATTCTCAACATTCCGTTCATTTATATTTAAGGTAGAGATCTGTGATTTAAACCTTAAAAGGAAAACAAATGCAAAATAAAAATCTCTTTGTGACCCATTCTAGGCCTGATCATCTAACTGTTCAAATATGACTGCCTTTCCTAGTGAAGTGGCAAAATCACATGAACTTCGTACAAGAACGGTAATTTGCAGAGACTCTTTGAAGATTATAATTTTAAAGGGATTATTATTTTATTGGTTTGATTCACTGGAAGTGGGCATTATGTCATTGGTCCTAACAATGTGCGCATACCTGTCCGGAAGCCTTTTCAGAAGTGAAGTAAATTACTGTGGAAAAGCCTGGAGTGTTTTTTTCGCCAGAGATCTTTAAAAAAAGGATTTATATCTACCTACGTGAGATGGCTCAGGATCAATAATGCCTAGAGCACAGCATGAATTTTCAATTCTATGATTTGAAAACTCTTAAAGGTATTCCAATGAATAGTTCTACCAATTAATCACTCATTCTTTAAAAATATAGTGGAATTACTAGTCTTATTTGAGTGAAGAACTAAGAATTCAGCTACAAGTATTCCTGGCAATATGACCAAAAAAAATCTGAACAATCCCATAAATCATTTGCATGAGCCCCTAAGTGAAAGGCAACATTGTAAGGAAATAGCATGCCATTTGGAATTAGACCAACTGGTGTTCAGATTCTGATTCAACTATTCACTAGCTGTGACCTTGGACAAGCTACTTAACTCCTCTAATCCTCTATTCCTTCACCTGTAAACTTAGAAAATAAAATCTAATGCTCAGGAATGTTGTGAAAATGCAATAAGATGGTTTACATATGCCACCTGATATGGTGCCTAGCAAAGAGCTGGCACTCAGTAAATGTTAAATTCCTCCATTCTTTCTTCATTGTAAACTCCAATTCACCCGATTTCAGACAATGATCCTGAGCAGCAGGCAAAGATGTCAGTTGCTGGGTAAAAGACCCAGGCACAGTTAGTGAGCATAAAAGAGGAAACAGGCCTGTGTATGTGTAACCTTTCTCCTGTGGTTAATGTGGGTAGCATTTCAGTAATGCTACCTAACAAGCAACTCTACTGGAACAGGCACCTCTTGAACCTCCCCTTCCTCCTGCATCCAAACATGCATCTGCACTTTCATTCTCTCATTTTAAAGCTATCTCAGTGAAGGCAGGGTCCTTGGTGAGGGGCAAATAAGTGATGAGAAAAACCAGAGGAAAACATCATTTTCCTACCAATACCTTTGTTTTCTGCAATTGTTAAGTGATATTCTTTGCATTTTCTCAGTTCATTTCCAAACTCATTCCCACACCCTTGGGATGCTGGAATACCAATACTGCCACTTGTTAAGAACATGTCATACATGCTTCTCTATTCAGCATTAGAATGAGACTTCCTTAGTAAATAATATATTTGGAAGGCTTTCTGAGCTAGAACTAGCATACCCCTTTTGTGAGTAGCAGCTCTCATGGCCTGGGAGTGCTTCCTGCTGTTCTGTTCTTAACCTGAATATTTCACACGCTTTGGATCTGAGTCTGTTGCATGAATTTTTTTATAGCCTTGAAATCTTCATTATGTTGCGTTATCTCCAAATAGTCTATCCTTACTTGCCACTAAATGTACGTACATGTACTGCACAATAAATGATTTCTGAATGCATTAATAATAAAATCAAGTTTATATTTCTAGATACACAATTCACAGGCTTGCTAAAATATCCCAATAGTAGAATACCAATAGGTAAAATATTACATTGCTATGAATCATATCTGAAGGGTTGAGAGCCTATAGAGGAAAGCTTAAATAATCAAGGATATAAATATATATACATAAACCAGAATGCATAAATCTCACATATGCAAAGATAGAAAATATTTAAGTATTACCCTGTATTAACATACCCAGTATATTTGTGGGTATTTCAAATTAATGAGGTTCTTAAAAATGTGAATTCAAACATAATGAAATTATATAGCACGTGTATTATATATATCACATGCATATGTGAAATATGTATGACAAAAACATGGCTACCTTCGTGGCTTTTGCCTTTAGTTTACACAATTGTCACTTCAGTAATGAATTTGTTGTTGTTAGATGCCGTCAAGTCCTGTCCAACTCCACTCATAGCAACCCTCATAGGGTTTTCATTGGCTGATTGTTTTGGGATTGCCTCGGGAGTAGATTGCCACATCCTTCTCCCATTCTTGTGGTGCTAAATCCCAGCCCCACAGTAATGAATACATTACTTAAAACACATTCAGAGGATAGGGATAATATCTAAGACATACAATATAATATAATATAATTATATCTATATCTATATCTATATGTCTATATCTATGTCTATATATAATATCTAAGACAGCTTTCATATCTTGCTTCACATCTAGCAGAATGTTCTGCACCACACAGTAGACATACAGTGTCAAATGAATGGAAGCTGGAAATATACACTGAAGAAAACACATATCTGTTTTCTTCCCAAGTCTATATATTATTGCAAGCATATATTTGGTTAAATGTCATGAAGTCAGCATTAAGGAGCATATAGCATACATTCTGGGCTGGGATTTAGCTCAGGTAGTAGAGCGCCACTCTAAAGTTTCTGAGGTCCAGGGTTCGATTCCCAGCACCGCAAAAATTGGAGAAGGATGTGGCAATCCACCCCCGAGGCAATCCCAAAACAATGAGCCATTGAAAACCCTATGAGGGTCACTATGAGTCAGAGACAACTCCACAACACCTAACAACAACAAGCATATATTTTACCAGAGAGCCTTAGGCAGAAAGAAAGGGAACTTGGTAAAGTATCATTTTTCTACCAAAAATTCTTGCCATTTGGTTATAAAAAGTCTTTTTTTGGGGGGGGGGGTACTGAGGGTTGAACCCTGAGCCTCACACATACTTTGTAAGTGCTCTATCACTAGTCTGTACCTCTAGGCATTTTTTACTTTTTATCTTGAGATAAAGTCTCACTAAGTTACCCAGGCTGCCTCTGGCCTCAAACCTGCGATCCTCCTGCCTCCACCTCCCAAGTTACTAGGATTACAGGCATGGGTCACTGTGCCCAGCATAAAAAGTCATCTTGTACAACCACCCAGTCCAATTAAAAATAGCACTCAGATAATTTATATAGCTATCTTGGATTAATTATTATTGCACAGGGATGATTTATCACTGTAGAAAAGAAGAAATAAAATTATTTGAAATGTGTAAATAAATTAATAGATATGGTACTGAACCTTATAATACTGAATATGCCAAAACCAGGGCTGGACATGGTAGCACAGACCTGTAATTCCAGCCTTCAGGAGGTTGAGGAAAGAAGATTGTGAGTTGGAGGCCAGCCTATGCTGCCCAGCAAGACTCTGTCTAAACAAATAGACCCCAAACCAAATCAAATCAAACCAAACCAAAACAACAACAAAACAACAACAAAAACAAGCAACAGTTTGTTTACAATACAAGCTGGCAGTTGTGCAACTGTAACTTAAAATGAAAATTTCAACAAATAAGAGCACAGATAACACACATTTTTATTTCATTGGTTATCATGCAGGTCATGACAAATGTGTCACATAATAAAAGAATGAACTGGTTATTGCCAGTGCTCCAACTCAAGCTGCATTCTTGCTAGTTTCTTTGGAAAGTAATCAGTTAATGAACAGATGCTACTTTCTATGATATGGATGTCCTTCATTATTAGAATCTATCGAATCAGCGATGAATACATATTCATGAATGTGGACTCTCCTCAAAACAGGGATTTAGACAGTCTGCTCCATTAAACATAAGTTTATTTTTCTCTGAGGTGTCAGCCAGGGAATCAACGTTTTGGTCAGTGGCCCTTTCATGATGTTTGTCCTAATGGATGCCACCTGGAAATAAAATCAACTGATGTTTAATGGAACAGATTTTTTTTTTTTAAATCTCCACTCTGGGAAGGATATTGTTTCATGAAGGAGTAATTAATTCAAAATATTAGAAATGAACATAGATTTATAAATACAACCACCCACTTAATCTGGTGGCAATTAAAACAAAAGTTAAACAAATGTACATAATACACTTTTTATTATATTTTAACATTCTATTGATGATGCTAATAAGTAGAGCCTGTATTTCATCAACAACTTGATAGTTTCATAGTTGAACTGTTTATTTTAGTCAATCTACCAGAGTTTCTTGCATATTTGATGAGGTCAACTGTATTGTCAGTTTGTTCCAGTTACCTCAGGTATGAACAATAGATTTACTGTGTTTAGCTTTAGTCATTTGTCACATGGATATATGCTCAGCATCACAATCATGTAAGTATTAATAACTATCAACTAATATGTTAGCAGTTAATAAAATATTCACACAAAACCTAATAAACTAGGTTCCTCAGAATCTTCCTGGTTTCCTTTACAAGTGGTAATCTTTATTTTTTTTTAAGTCCTTTGAAGTACTCTATTTATGTTTAATCAATTTTGTTGTTGTTGTTGTTAGGTGCCATTGCACCTAACATAGTGACCCTACATATAACAGGGGAAACACATTCTTAGTGCTTCTACGCTATTCATAGGGTTTTCAATGGCAGATTGATTTTTAGGAGTGGGTTGTCGGGTCCTTCTTCCATTTAACCAATAGATATACCAAAATCAAATAAAAATAACATAGGCTTGCTAACTATAAAAAGGGCTGGGATTTAGTTCAGTTGGTAGAGCACTACTCTACAGTTTCTGAGGTCCTGAGTTCGATTCCCAGCACCGCAAAATGGGAGAAGGATGTGGCCATTGAAAACCCTATGAGGGTCATTCGATGGTACCTAATAACAACAACAACAACTATAAAAAACACACTTGACAATATGAAAGAAATATAAGAAATAATCTTGCCAAATTCTTTTAGGCTAAGAGAGATGGAAAATGTGATAGTAAAGAACATGTATAAGCTAGTTTCATACAGTGGTTTCTTCTGGTGTTCAGCCGAATCCAATTAACATCTGAACATCTATATTTCTGTCACTGTGATAAGACACTAGGGTTAATGAACATGATATAAGTTTCTGTCTTTTTATAGACTTCTGTACTTTGACAACCATTCTATCCTATTCATCCTGTCATTGTTAGGTGCTGTCACGTTATGTCCCACTCATAGCAGCTCTTATAGGGTTTTCAATGGCTGATTGTTTCAGAATTGCCTCGGGAGTGGATTACCATGTCCTCCCGTTTTTTGTGGTGCTGGGAATTGAACTCTGGACCTCAGAGACTACAGAGCAGTGCTCTACCAACTGATCTAAATCCCAGCCCATCCTATTCATCCTAGGTGACCACAATTACTGTGAGTAGTGGCTATGCTCCTAAGTGACAGTGGCCAAAAGCTGATATTCACAATATTATAATGGCCTACTATTCTACTTTCTGGCAAGAACTATCTCTGGTATGGACAATGGGATAATAGTAGGAATAAATGTGGAAGAATCCTAAGTAGGAAAATTTTGCTTCTGTTTTTCTGTAAAAGTATTTCCCTGACAGCTTAGTTTGAATGACAGTTCTTACAGACTGACCTAATGAACCTTCAGCCTGGGAGCGTTCACACATTCCCTGATAAGCAGTGAACTAAGTTTTACTAAAGGCATCATCCCTAAGCCCCAGTGATCTGAGTAAAGTGGCATGGCCTCCAAATAACGCTGTGGATATTTATTGCAGGCCCATGTCAGCAGGAATGTCGCCAAACTGATTTTTCAGCTTTTATAGTCCCTCTGCAAATCAGCACAAATCGTATTGTTCCAGGTTTAGATTAAGCATCTAATTGTATATTCCCGTGGAAAATATCTGGTATCTGCTAGGATTTTCCAAAGGGGTAAATTACGATATGTGAAAATACCATAGAAACATGAATATATATGCAAATTATCTGCTTCTTCACCTATAGACTGTGAAATGTATTTTTAAATTATATTAAAGAATTTTTAAAATTTTCTGTTCTTCTTATGGCTATTTTACTTTTTTGTTTCTTCCTTAGCCATTAGAGCTACCTTATAAATGTACAACTGGGAAGATGAGCTCCAAAGCCAGGAAAACATCAGGATTGTGATGAACACCAAAAAAATACATCCTGTACAAAGGAAGTCTCTGGGTCACATTTACAGGATGCTTCTACACTGTGTATCTTAGGTTCTGAAGTATAATTCCATAGAAAAAGTGTGGAAAATAGTCTATTAGAAACAGGAAACACTGCATTTATTTTAAATATTTGTGTAACAACAATAAAAAGGAATTAGTTTAAGACTAGCTTTCTAGAAATAAAAAGTGATTTACTGGTACTTTGGAATTAAATGTAGATCATGGGTCTTTAGTGTATGGAACCTATAGTGAATGTTTCAAACTTTTGAAACCACTTTTGTGAAGGAATTTTCATAGCTCATATTCTCAAATTAAGTAAAACATTTATTATTCTAAATCTCAGGTAAAGGTGTGTTTATCAAATTATACTGCTTACACAGAACTTAAACTTTAGCTTTAAATTGCCTTTCATTTATCTTAGAAAGTAGAATGACTAATTTGCATAGGCTAATCTTTTTAAAAAGCAACCACAGAAAGTAAGATATTCTAAGCCACTGGAGAAGGGAAGAAATATATACAACACTTTTTTCAAATCTCTTCTTCTGTTGTTGGTGATGGTGCTATTGTTTTCAGACAAGGTATCAGTGTGTACCCCAGGCTGGCCTCAAAGATCTTCCTGTCTCTGCCTGCTGAGTTGTGGGATTACAGAAGTGCACCACCATGACTGGTTTCAAATCACATCTTCAATAATACAATTTCAGTCTAGTGAATTTGAATTTACCAGCAGAAATGCATAGAAGCATACCTACACCCATTCAAGCTGCACAACTACCACACTAAGTATGTAAATACCAACATGAAACCAGGCAGACACCAAAAGATTTGGCAAATCTGTTTTATTGAGTCTTAACTACCTCCTTTGGAGCTTTTACCTATACTTGCAGCATTGCTTTTGCATAACTGTGGTAAAACAACAGCAGTAGCAACAAGGGACAAAAATTAATTAAATTGGCTGGTTCAGGAGGATGTCTACAGCAAGGTGATCATCCCTTCTAAAGGCCCAAAGTTCATCTACTTAGTTTTAACTATGCCCCAAAGCACCTCAGCCCATATTTTTTCTATGTGGGCATAAGAGGAAGAGTATATTAGTTATGAGTAACAGTAGTTGAAGTAGATGGGACATAGAATTGTTTTTCCTTTTTACATTTCAGTAAAGAGTCCAGCTCAATTATTTTTAAAGTCTCAAAACTGACTAAGCTACCCTGATATCCGATCCCATCAAATCTTAGAAGCTAAGCAGGGTCAGGCCTGGTTAGTCCTTGGATGGGAGACCGCCTGGGAACATCAGGTGCTGTAGGCTTGGAAGAAGGATGTGGCAGTGCACTCCTAAAAAACAATCAGCCATTGAAAACCCTATGAATAGCAGATAAGTGCTGACATAGTGCCAGGCATGGCACAGGGTAGGGGAGGGTTTCATCTGTTGTACATAGTGTTGCTATGAACTGGACCTGACTCGACAGCACCTAACAATAACAACATACATTTAACAGGGCATTTGTATTTTGCCTATTTTAAAATAATTTTGCTACTACATGTAATGTGAATAATTTTTTAAACTACCTATACATGTTAGTAAACAAGATCTGTTTTCTTCAACGTTTTTGCTTTGGGACCTCTAGAATCAAGCAATGATTCTACAATTGCATGAAACATTTGTGAAGCATTTTTATGGAATATCTTTAGAGTCATTCTTATATTCTTTTGATTAGCTTTGCCTACAGCAAATATTTGATCTTTGACAGATCTAAGTGATAGAAAATAGATACTGTAGAGCCAAACAGGAAAAATAAATTGGGTAAATAACCTATACAATCCTAATGCATGGTTAAATACTAAATGTGACTCTAAAGAAATGATATTGGCCTGGATTTCTTCTCTAGGTCTAATTCAAGGTAATGTAAACATTTATTTGGATAAATTCTGGTTGATTTGCTAATAAAAGCAATAGTCTATATTCAGCAAAATACAGATAAATGCCTAAACTGTGTGTTTGTGTGTGTGTGAGAGACAGAGAGGGAGGGAGGGACAGAGGGAGAGAAAAAGAGAGAGAGAGAGAGACAGAATCCTAGAGCAAAACAAGCTAGCTCATTTCACAGATTTAAAAATGGAGGCCCAACATCTAATATGGTCTTAGTTATGTACTTTGTATGGAGTAAAGTGCTCAAAATATTTTCTGTGTAGCCAAAATGATGATCTATGGAGGAGTACAAAATCTTTCAAAACAGTGTTAGAATGCTAGGTTTGTGGGCATAGCAAACATCTGTCTGTTTGTCTGCTCTTCTCCATACCTCTTTCAGAAAATCATCTCTTTCATACAGTCCCTGGACTAACTTTTCAGTTTTGGTTCCAGTGTAAGGCACTCTATGGTCCAACTGTTGATTGCTCTCCTTGGATGTACGAAAGGTTGCCTATCATATCCTTGAATTAATCCTCCTTCATTCAACTTGAGCTGAATCTCCCTACCATTCTTTGTAAACACACAAGCCCTATGACAATGTGTTATTGGGCTTCTATTCCTCCCATTAGTTTGTCAGTTTAAAAACCAGAACAATTAGCCAGGCACTGCAGTGCACATCTATAATCCCCGTGAACAGGGAAGCTGAGGTAAGAGCATTGCAGATTTGAGGCCAAAGGCAGCCTGTACAACTTAGATAGACCCCGTCTCAATATAAAAAACAAGGAAGGGGCTGGGGATGCAGCTTAGTGGTGGAGCACTTGCCTAGGATGCATAAGGCCCCAGTTCCACCCCATGGTACCGAAGTTAAAAAAAAAAGAAGAAGAAAAAATAATTTTTAAATTGTTCATGGATTGGCTGAGTGCCCAGAGAGATTAAGTGATTCATTCCAAATCAGTCGCATAGTGATAGGTCAAGGACTAGAAATCAGATCTGTTAATGCAACATGTAATGCTTGCTATTCAGGACAGTGTGCTAGTTCAGTGCACAGACCCTGGAGTTATATGATGACCTTGGAAATGTTATTTAACCTCTCCTTGCCTCAGTTTCTCCTTTATAAAGCATAATACAGTAATAGTACTTAATATATCTAAAAGGGTTGTGAGAATTAAATTAGTTACCATATAACAAAAGTGGTAATAACTGAGTGAACTGGGAGGAAATGATTCTAGATGTCCCTAAGCAAAGTTTGACCTAAAAACAAGCCATCTTAGGCTCATCAGAGACATGGGGTCTGGTGGACAAAAAAAAGGAGCCAAATAACATTGCAATGGGGACCCAAGAGTATTTGTCAGAGGGTAGAGGGCAGTTAAACCAGTGTAAGTAAAGTTTCCTCCCAATACTAGTTTAAAGGCCCATGAACTCCAGCTGTGGAGGACCCCTAAGCCACCCTGACTAGAGAGCAAAGATCCCATTTGCAGGGATGTAGGTGTAGATGTGCCACATCTTCTGCCATGAACTCCCTTGAGCCTCTCCATATCTCTTCAGCAAACACTCAGTTTAAATAGCTTTTTGCCCCTTGCAATCAAAATAGGCTTAATTAAGTAAAATGTTTATTAATGTTACCCTAACTTTTAGTATGAAAATTAAAAGTAATTACACATAGAGAGCATAGAAGGTAAGGGATGTCCCAGATGCTTCCCATCTCAAACACATTTTTGTAGTGTTTCACAACACCATTTTCTAGCATTGTCAACACAACACCCTCATTTCTCTCTTTCTGGGTAAAAGTGCTTTATCACCAAGGAACTAAATGGCACAGGTCTTAAGAATGAGTAATTAATCATTCTATATCCATTTAGCATCATTGGATTCATTTTGTTTAACATGATAGATAACAGTTTAAGCCTACGTTCTTCCAATTAAAATGTGAAAATGTTCTTTATTGAGATCTTTTACCCTTATCAAGCTAACTAAACTCTAGAGTATATTCTATAATTAGCACCCTGAAAATATTTTTTGAAACAGCAACCTGAGCACAAACTAGAAGAGAAATAAGACTACTGCAAATGGTAAACAACTTCAGATGATTTATAGGAAAAGAATTCTACAAAGCTTCCTCAGTGGTAGATATACAGTTTTTAGTGCTATTTAGTTAAGTGGTCATTATAAAACTCATTGAACTGAATGAGAATTAGGATTGTCAGACAAATGCTTGTAAGGGGTTAACTAATTCATATGAACCACACAGCTCAACTGAAAATGGGCTCATTATTTTAAGCCACCAAGTTTGTCTGCTTCTTAGTATTGTCCCTTCTTTCTCCATCAGATTCACTCTATTGCACCCCCACCCCTAGTAGCAAATGTCAGGAGACAGTATATTTAAAAGGAAATGTGAGCTAAAGGCATTTTGCAAGGGTACATCAGGGTTACAAAGATGTCTGCTGGAACACTGAAATGGAAAGATCATTTATTAGTACACCATGGTTCATAACATCCCAAAGGGTTCAATATTTTCATTACGCACACAAACATACCCCTCCTCCTTTTCAAATGCCTCATTACAGCTAAGCCTGGAGCTTTTTTCTTAAAAAGCTTTCCTCTGAAATTATTAATAATATGGAGTTCCCTATAGGCCAAGGGTATTATTATAGTCAAATGCATCAATATGTATATATACTTATATACTCTCTTTTATGCTATTTTAAATAACAAAGTATTTAGTGGGAACAGTAAAGAATTTTTAAGCTATATACAGAAAAGCCTAGAGGAAGATGGCAATATCCCAGAGTCTAAGGAAACAGCTCTTGAAGCTTATTAGGCAAGTGTAGGAGACTGTAATAGGATTATGAGTTTTGGTTTAGCCTGTCCATCATTTCAAAATCCCCATAACTAAAGGGAATATCTTCATAGGGGTCTGAGTTTAATATTGAAGCTGCTTTATTTAATTCTTCCTATTTTATAATGCTGAGTGCTAATTAGTTCCATCCACTTTCTTCAGGCTTGTCAATAAGGCAACTTGGAAGCCAAAAACCTGCTGAATTATGGATTAACCAGTTCTGTAACAGCATATTCAAGCAACCTAGTCAGCTACTCCAAAGTGTAATGGTATTAGAGGCACAGGAAAGCATAAGATACTCTTTTGTTATCTTCTGCTTAAAAGCAGAAAAATTACTCCCTACAAGTGAACTATTGATGTGTTAATGAACATTTTAGGCACATACAACTAAATAAATAACATTTACTTTTGTCTGTGTGTCAAAAATAGCCTATTAAATTCACAAGATCCATAATATGTGCTACTAAAAATGACAAACTAGCTCCTTTTTTCTTGCTTTCTTTTATTTACTTATTTTTGAACAGAAAAAAAAATGTAAAGGCAAGGACAACTGAGACACTGGGAGCCTAGATGGCATGAGTTCTCTCATGCAGCATCACTTTATTGAACATGCATCCCAACTTTCCCATCGCTTTCCAACCCTAGCATTTCAGCAGACCCCACTCTAGTTTAGCGAGACGCCAGAATCAGCCCTTTAGCGTCATAAGTTCTGGAGTTAGAAGGAATGTGAGAGATAAACTGATGTAGCTCTCTCATTTCTCAAGTGAATTAACTGAGATCCAAAGGTTAAGTAACCTATTTGAGGTCATACAAGCTGGATGGCAGGAGCTTTGGAAGATGAACCCAAGATTCCCAATTTACTGTTCAATGCTCCTTCACTTCCATTTTATCATAATCAACCCATTCAACCATGCCCAGACTTACTTCTCTCACAAGGCTGCTGAGCTACCCCTTTAAAAACCTGCGGTCCTCCTCTCCCAGGCATTACTTTTTCTAGCCACAAGGAATTAAGTTGTGATCAAGACCTGGCAAAATTCAAGTCATCTGTATGTACTGTGTGTTCCTTGGCTTACTCCTGGAGCGTGTCCAAACTTCCCCTGCCTGTACAGTTTTCCTTCCTTCCCTTATTCTTAAAAGATGATCTTGATTTCTACTGTCTTGAAAGAATAAGTCTGTCTCCCAAGTTTCACTATGTGCCTTGGCTTAGATACCAATTATCTTCTATTCTATTCACCTTTGTGATAGGGATGGCTCTCTTTCCTCCTCCCCTAAGGTAAGGCTCCTGCAGTTATTCTCTTCCTCTACTCTTGTTGTTGTTGTTAGGTACCCTCAAGTTGGTGTCTGACTCATAGAGACCCTATGGATGACAGACATAACACTACTGTCGTGCTTCTCTGCTATTCCTGGGTTTTCAATGGCAGATTGTTTTTGGGGAGTGGGTTGCCAGGTCCTTCTCCTCTTCCTCTACTAGCACCTCCAATTTCTCCCTCTTCAATGCAGCCTTTTTTTAAAACCCAAATTAATACAAATAATTGATAATAATTAATGATAGCAGTAATAATAACTGGCCAGTTCATACAAAGTGTTTATTGTGTTAGGCATCACTTTAGGTGCTTCATATTCATTCATTTAATCTTCGAAACAACCCAAGAAGTAATGCTGTGGTTTGGATGAATGTCTCCAAAGGTCTATGTGTTAAAAGCCTGGTTCCCAGGATGGTGCTATGGGAGGTAGTGGAACTGGTGGGACTGTATAGGAGGTCCTTAGGTCTTTGAGGGTATTCTCCAGAAGGGGATCGTGGAACCTCAGTCTGTCCTCTCTCTTCTGCTTCCAGGCTCATGAGCAGTTATCTCAGGCATGTGTTCCCACCATGATGGGTTGCTCTCACCAGAAGCCCAAAGCTATGGCCACTTTATCTTGGACTAGAGTCTGCAGAACTATGAGCCAAAATAAACCTTTTTTCCTTATAGGTTAATTTCCCTAGGTATTTCATTATAGTAACAGAAAGCTGACTACTACAGACAGGTATTGCTGTTATCTTCCTTTTACAATGAGGAAACTGAGACACAGAGAGGTAAACTAACTTGCCCAAGATATACAACAGGAAGTGGTAGTACCAAGATTAGAGCTTAGCTCCTGATTTTGTGCTCTTAATCAAAGACACATATAGCCAAAGTTAAGTCTGAAAAGGCATATTCTAGTGTAGTGTTCCCCAAAGTTGTTAGCCCAAGAGAATTACCTAGAGATTAAAATAGAAAGCAAAACCAGAATCCTAGCCCTGTTGTCATACCCAGTAGGTCAGACTCTGGGAATGGAGATTGGTAGAGGTTAATAGAGCAGCCAATCAGAGTCACTTCCAAAGTATTTTCAAAATCCATATGCCTAGCTCCCATCCCTGGGGCTTCTGTTTCAGCATATCCCTGGTAGTTGCCAGACTTCCTTAGTAATTGGTAGAGGACTCTAGGGAGCAAACAACTTACTGAAAACTGGTAAATAAAAGGAGGGAATCAAATGTTTGTCATGCTTTCACTATATGAAATATACCTCAATATGACTAGATAGTTGATGAAAGGACTTTTTTTTAATATATAAGCATTCCAAATAGTAAATAAAGAATGAATGACAGAATATCACTTTTTAAAAATTAATAGATCTAGCCAATGACTGTTAATGGCTGTTAACGTAGCAAGAAGAGTCAACCAGCCATCATGTGCTCTGCTGCAAAATCACAGAACATCAACATAATGATATTTTGCCAAAGCATAGAACCTAAATCTGATTAAGTTTCTATATCCAACTATAAACCTCCATATAGAAGAGGGGGACAGCAAAATAAACATGTAATTAACCCCCCCAGGATTTAATTAGCAAAATATAAACTCTATCAGACAAGTGACCTGGTTGCTTTAACAACAGAAAGTTACGAGAGAGAGAGAGAGAGAGAGAGAGAGAGAGAGAGAGAGAGAGAGAGAGAGAGAAATCATCCATGATCCTCTTTTCAATTATTCTCACTCTCTGGTATAGTTCCTTCCCACATTGTTTCTGGCTTGGCCTACGTGACAGATAAAATATGACAGAGTATTATTTTGTTATTTCCAAGGCTAGGACGTAGAAAGTACTGTGGCTTCCTTTGATTGATCACTTTTGAGAAAGCCAGCTGCCATGTTGTGAAGATACTTGTCTTAGTTCATTTGTGCAGCTACAACAAAATACAATACACTGAGTTATTTATTTATTTATTTATTTATTTATTTATTTATTTAGGTACTAGGGGGTTGATCCCAGGGCTCACACGTGCTTAGCAAACACTGAGCTGCACCCTCAGCTACTTTTTAAAAATCTTTTATCTTGAGACAGGGTCTCACTAAGTTACAAGTCTCTAGCCTTGAATTCTTGATCCTCCTGCCTCAACCTCCCAAGTTGCTGGGATTACAGGTGTGTACCAGCTCAACTGAGTAATTTAAAAAGAACAGAAATTTATTTTTCACAGTTCTGGAAGTTGAGAAGTCCCAATTGAAGGTACAAGCAGATTGAGTATCTGATGAGAGCTTCTTTTCTGATTCAGAGGTGCTTTCTACGTGTTCTCACATGGCTAAAGGTGCAAACATGTTCCCTTTAGCTTCTCCTGTAGGGGAACTAATCCCTTTCCAATGTCCTGACCTCTCAATAATAAGTTTCAACATGTAAGTTTGGGGGATCACAAACACTCAGACCATGGCAACATTCAAGAGGCCCACATGGTGAGAAACTAAGCTTGGAAGCAGATCCTCCAGCCTCAGTCAAGATCACACACAAATGCACCCTGGCCAACATTTTTTTTCCAGTACTGGGGGTTGAACCCAGGCTCTTATTCATGCTAGGCCAACACTACCACTGAGCTGTACTCCCACCTCTCCTTTTATTTTTTATTTTGAGATAGGGTCTTGGTAAATTACACAGGCTGCCTCTGCCCTTGAACTCATGATCTTCCTGCCTCAGTCTTCTGAGTCCCTGGGATTACAGGAGTGGGCCATGGTACATGCTCTGGCCAACTTGACTGCAACCTAATGAGAGACACTGAGACAGGATCACTCATGCTAAGCTACTTCCAAACTCCTGACCCACAGAATTTGTGAGGTAATAAGTACTTACATTTGTAAGCCACTAAATTTTGAGAATAATGTATTATATAGAAATTGATAACTAATTGATGGCTAATTGATAATTAGTACAAGGAGAATACCACAATTTAAAAGACACTTAATAGAACAATAACAATGAATAAAAACTTTTTAGTTTCTGATCCAAACTGGAACAAAGAAATAGTACATAACCAGAGAAATGTGAACACCGGGTAGATATTTGTTATTGAGCAACTTTTTAGGTGGCAAGGTATAATAATAGTATTTGGTTATGTTAGAAATAATTCTTTTGTGAATATCTATAGAAATATTTATAGATTTAAAACTGTATGTCTGAGGTTTGTTTCAAAATATTCAAAGGTGGGGGAATAGATCAAATAAGATTGTCCGTGAATTGGTCATTGCTGAAGGTAGGTGCTAGGTTCATCAGGGATTATTATTCTATTTTGTATATACTTAAAAATTTCAAAATAGGGTAAGGTTTAAAAAAAAAAGCACTGACTAACCATTAGGGCCTTACCTCAGATGATGCAATTCCTATCAAGACACGGAGTAACCATCTGAGGCTCATCTATAGGTGCTAGCACATGTGAATTCCTACCCTGTACACACAGGTAAATGTAAATACACACATATCTTATTTCTGACTTCTTTCATGTGTCCATGTCTTTCTCCTCAGCTAGATATAGGATAGTAGCATACATATATATAT
Organism: Pedetes capensis; assembly: GCA_007922755.1. NCBI lineage: Eukaryota > Metazoa > Chordata > Mammalia > Rodentia > Pedetidae > Pedetes > Pedetes capensis. The sequence goes on from VMDO01030690.1 coordinate 20,595, forward strand.
ATATATATATATATATATATATATATATATATATGTACACACACACACACACATTTAACTTATTGTTTGGTTTACTTATTGACTATTTTATTTTTTGTACTAGGGGGATGAACACAGGGTCTCATGCATACATTTTGCAAGTGCTTTACCACTGAGCTGCACCCCCAGCCCCTTTTAAAAAAATTTTTTATCCTAAAAGATCTCAACATAAAACCAGAAACTTTAAAACTCATAGAAGGCAAGATAGGCAATACACTCCACCATATAGGCATTGGAAAAGATTTCCTTAATAGGACCCCAATTGCTCAAGAAATTGCAACAAGAATAGATAAATGGGACCACATCAAATTAAGAAGCTTCTGCACAGCAAAAGAAACAATTAACAGAATCAA